>VWZD01013508.1:1717474-1790071 GCA_013396695.1 Sakesphorus luctuosus | reverse complement strand
AAAAACAAAAGAGACAACCTGCCTCCACCCAAGAAATCAGCAGTTAACGACTCTTTTTGTTAACTCCTAGCATGGGCAGTTAGTGGCAGGGGAGAGAATTTACATAAGAATCCCAAACTACAACAGCTTCTATTCTTGTTGTTTACATTAATGCATTAGATAGCAATCTATAGTATTAGATAGCAACCTTAAACACATGAAACCCTTAGAGAGGTAGGGAGGCAAGTTTGGACATTCCAGAACATTCGTTATAAAGATGGTGAGACATACATGCCCTTTGGTTTTTATAAGCCTTCTCTGAATGTGATGTTGAGATACTGAATTTGTGGTGACATACCAAAGGCAAAGAGCACAGCAGTCAGATGACCAACAAACCCTGCCTATGCTCTCCACACAGCAGTTTTCCTTTCACCTGTTAATCCCAGGCTGCTGCTGAGGTTCCACAGAGGCACCAACCTCAAAAGGCTGGAGAAGCAGCAAAACCGTTGGGTTTGATTTCTTTATTCCTTCAATTAAGAATCCTTGTATGTAATACAAATAATCAACATCTGTGGTTGCATGAACATCATTTTCTCCTAGAAGGCAAATTAAAGGGCAAGTCTTTTGGTCATGAAAATTGTGCAAGCACACTGAATGGCAGTGCTATCACACTTAAGTTACAAGCTTCAAAGGAATTTGTAGAGAAGATTCATTGCAAAAAATTGGCTATGGGGAAATCACGGGATGGCTGTCCATTTCAAACTAAAGCAAACCTTGACAAAAGACACAGCACTGACTGCATGAAACAATCCTTGGCAAAAGGCAAAAACATGACAAAAAGCCCTGTTACAGCAGTGATGCACACTGCAGTTTCCAACCACAGCTTCACTCAACAGTTCTTTTGGCATCAGGGAGAGTTCCAAATTTCTCTTGAACCAAAATTCTAATAAGTGCACTGAGATCAGCCAATTTTCACCTTCTTAGGTGATGAAGGATAATGAACCCATAAGTTATGCATTTCTTCCATCCAGCTGGCTCAGATTTACTTAAAATGGCTTTAAACTTCCAAGCTTGCCATCAGCCTGGCCCAGCTCTTGGTCCTGTAACAACATCTGAGGCAACTGTGGGGTTTCCTGGATTATAAATTCCTCATTTTTTATATAGTTGTACTGAATATGGGCATTTTTCTCTCCAGCTTTTTCCATCTTTTTTTTTCCAGCTACCAGAATATCTAAGTGCCTCAGGTATCTCGATGCTACAGTCAAAATTTCTCATTCTCCCATTTACACTTCTTGCTATTTTATCTAATGCATCCCATTTTCCTAGAGATGTTTAGGTTTCTTCTATCCTAAATACAGGACAGGAATTTATTTTTTATTCCTGGAATGACAGCATCTCAGCCTTATTGTATACAATAAGGGTTTCTATTTTTTTTACCACTACTTTTTGATAAAATGAATACTTACAGGAAGAATGATCCCTCCTTGCTCTGCTTTCTTTCAGCAGTGTGAATCGTGAATATGCATATCACTAGCAACAGAAATTGAAATTTACTTTTAAAAAAGGTATTTGAAAAAAATACTTGAGGGTAATGGGTATTTTAAAGACAGTTTTTGTTTCACTTAAAGTACAAAGAAGAACTGTTTCATACAACTAAGTTCTGTTGCAATTTCCTTTACCAAAAGAATGCAGTTAATACTACGTATGAAATCTAGAGCCAGGGTTGGCAGATGAAAAAGTGAGAAATATTGTGGAGCTTGAAGATTGAGTTATCAATAAACTGCCTTCTTAAGCCATGGGCATTACTTCAAATTTAAACTTTAATTTATACCCTGAGAAGTCTTCAGCATCAGTAATTGTATCCACTAAGAAAATTGAGAGGATAGTGATAGTACATGAATTTTGAATAGCACTGAACATAGAGGGAAATCCTCTGACATTTCACTAGCTTCTAAGTGTTTTATGAGGGATGACTCCTAATTACTTGTGCTAAAGGTTTAGTAAGCATCAGATACAGAAGCAGAATATGTGAGATTCGTGTAGATTTCTGTTCAGGATAGTGAAGGGGGTGGGACCTTCCCTGTTGAATTTTCTCTGAGTTGACTCCAGTAGGGCATATTTCCTGCAGCCATATGAACATTACTTTGAATTAAGAATATATCAGACACTTTATTAAACTTACTTTGCAATTATATTAACCTAACTCTTGCTCTTGGGAAAACCCTCCCCAAACTTAACACTTCAAATTTGGAATATAGTCTCTGCTTCGAGGCTCATAGTATTACCACACATGATGGTTTTTATACTAACCTTTTCTAGTTTTTACCCTCAATGTTATCTTCTAGAAGTCTCTCTGCAGAACTTCCAAGGGAAATATCTACAGTTTCACATGCAAAGAGTCCATTTTTTAACCAACAGAAAATATTTTACAATTCCAAAGTTTAATTGGTCTTGAAGTCAAAAAGCCCACCAAATTTTGATGTCTTTTCCATTTTGAATTGTGGATCAGCCACAGTGAAGACTGACCACAACTATTTCAGCCAAACTGGAGTATTATTCATTAGAAAGATTAATTCTCCCATGGAGCACAAATTAGAAAATGCCCAAATCTCAGTTGATTACAGGCTGTGATTGAATTAAAAAGACACTTCATAAGAACAAAACAGTGGCCCACACTTCTGGCTGCATCCAGGCTAGGAAACAGACTTTGTTTGTTTGTTTGTTTGATTTTTTAACCAATTAAGTCTGTACAGAAGGCATACTTTTTGGGTGTGCCAAGACCACCCAGGAAGATGGTTACTGAGACAGAATTAGAACTTGGGAGTTCCTGGTTTATTGTCTTAAGTTAAAACCACTAGACTGAGCTTATTCAAAGGGGGGAAAAAAGTGGCCATAAAGTAAACTTTTACAACATGGTAGTAAAGTTAGAGCTTGCTAGAATGTTTGAGATTAATGGCAACAGGAGAATTTTTGTCAAAATCAGGATAACTGGGAAAAAGAAAGTGTCTAATGAAACTGCTTTCTCTGTTACAGTGCAGAACACCCTAACACCATCTGCCCACATTTGCAAATATTTTTAAAGAAATTCCTACTGAGTTGACCAATGCTTATGCAAAGCTTCAATCTTTGTTTCTTCATCTTTTAAGGCAGTGTAAATCAAAGGAACTCTGAGAGCTCCTTCTACAGTTACTTTAAATTGGGCTGATGTGTTTTTTGGTTTTTTTTTTTTTTACACAGAGGAATCTAAAAGGGGTAAGTTAAAAACCCCCAGGTATTAATTTCATTTTTGTTAGTTTACAACAATAAAATAACAGCAGTCTTCCAAAGCTTTAGGTTGTCAGCAAAATGTTTCTGCAAATACTGCAAACCACTTATACTTCTGTTTTAAAGGATCACTCAATTCTGTGTGAATAAACACTGCACAATAAACAACATTGCTACATTTGAGACTTCCCTTAAGTTTGCCAGATTCTGATGTCTCATATAATCTTACACCTCAAACTGATTTAGAAGCATTGTCACAGCAACTCTAAGACTAGCTGTTGCAGAATCACAGAGCAGTGAAGTTTTCTCCATCCATCACCTCACAGATGAGGAAGGGAGGAATAAAATTTTTGTTGACACCTAATAGAGCACATACAGCAAATGTTTACTCAGCTCTTCTGCTTTGAAGATATTGTCAAGCACTCCACTGACAGCCATTACTGTTCCTGCTTGTTTAGACACAGCTCTGAAATGCAGAGATATGGAACATGACAAGTATTAAACTTCGGTGATTTCACAGTGTGATGAAAATGTTATATATTACAAATCCATTGCAAACCCAAGTCTAAAAGATATACAATTACTGCAGTTTGAACTATAATTCAACCTATTTGGGAGGAGGCAGGAGGAAAGTGTGACCTCGAGCTCTTCCTGAACTTCTAGTGTTTGGAAGACAGAAAGAATTCACCTCCACACGGTCACCAAGCATGAAAACTCTTCTCTCATTCTAGTTCTATGGGAGCATGGATGCAAAGGACCTCTGTACCCAGAAAGATTCTCTGCAGAAATCCTAAATTCATTGTACAGAAAGAGGTCAATCAAACACCTGGACTCTGGCCAGTGATTTTCAGTTCTCTTTCCTCTAGGTGAAGCCTGGAGTGATCCCACTTTTCACAGAACCACAGGGCAACCCCTCGGGCTCACCGAGCTGCTGAGCTACCAACAGCTGGTTTACAATTTATTTTTCATATGATGGTACAGTGTCAAGAACAGCTGTGCCACACAGTTCTTGCACATCATTCCCATTAAGTGCTTCTGGTACTCACCCCGTAAATGCAAGCTTGCATTGCTTGGGAATATAGCACACCCACTGTCATCAAATCCACAGGGGATGGACAACCTCCTAACCAGAGAGTCTCTGGCACAGCAGTCTCTATTGATGCCATTAAGCACTGTTGTGATTTTCCTCAACAAGGAAAGCTATGCACATTGTCTCTAATTTCTCCTTTGAGTTCAAGCAAACGTACTATGTGGAGCACCTGAAATGAGACTTTGCTAAATTGAAAGTAAAAGTCTAGGCTTCTATCACATCCGTTTCCTTCTAACAACTGGAAAATGAATCCTCTCTTCATATTTAAAAGTTAGTTCCTGTTGATAAATGGATTCAATTTTTGTCAATTAAATAGGTTGTTGCTTAATACATGTGGTACTTATGCAGAGCTTACTGAATGACTTCATTTATTGTCTTCTCATACCTATGAAGACACTACTGTTCATGAGAGGAATGAAAACAGGTTCCAACTGCACATGCCAGAACCTAAGCTTAGCTAAGCAACAAACTAAAGGTATTTATGCATTAAAAAACTTCACACTTTCATCATTTTTGAAAGATCCCACAAGATCAAATTTTTATATAATTTTTTTTCTATGGCTCATACTTATCCTTCCAATAGGCTTCCCTTATGGCCAGAAGAGACTCCTGCTTGGAGGGACAGCAATACCAAAGCTCAGCTGAGTTTCCAATATAGCTGTATCCTGTTTACAGAGCAAAAAAGGAACATAGGAATTCACAACAACTAACGTGTATTTGCTTCTCAACATTCCATGTTAAGGTTTCAGGCTACATTATAAAGGCTTAAAATAACCTCTATGCAGAACTCAGCACTGGGAATCACTGCTGAAGAGAAGCAGGCATTTTCTTGTGGATATTTATAGCTTTCTCTGCTTCTACTATGAACAAATAGGAGGGGTAAAGCATCAACATTTAAGTTTCCATGGTTAAATGTTGCATGACTCACTTTTTTTAGAAATTCCTTTTATTAAACTCACCTTACTGATGAGCTAAAGTTTGATAATAGCCACGGAAAAACAGCATGACACTTCTATTAAAAAAAAATGGATATTTTGTTATCTGCTTTTGAACAATCACTAGCCTCTGCATTGTGTGTCATATTAAAATTTGTAATATCTTTCTGTCCCAGTGACAGAAATTTAAAGTAAATTAAAAAATGATGAAGTGTAAAAGAACTGGGAAATTTGTTTTTAAGTACAGGCAACGATATTAATTCCCTGCAGCTGTATCACTGACATATCATCTCTGGAAAAAGCAAACAATATAGACAATTTAGGATAAGTAACATACTGAATAATCATATTCACAAAAATGAAGCCAAAGTATTCCAGAGATTATAACATGAGTCACAAAGAATCTCAGTGAAATCACAGTTTCAAAGACTTTCACAAAGATTCCGTCCACATATGTTGCATATGCTCTGTCAAAAATGTCATTTCTGCACATTTTATACACCAGCTTCAAAATTATCTCAGTGGTATAAAAAGAAAGTAGCAGCTCCTTTATGGGTAGCACAGTTTGCCTGAGGTAGGAACTAAACTAAACTTCACTTTAGGCCTGGCTGGCTGCATGGCTGTTGGGGAACCATCTGACTTATTCTCTTCTTCCACAACCAGTAATTACTAAAAGACGCATTCTACTGATAAATTCTCGTGGAATTAAGAAGGCACTAACTTCTTATTCCTCCTCTCCAACTGAACCTCGCCTCTGCAATGAACTTATATTTGACATGCATCATGTATTCTAACACAGTGTTGTTAAAGCAGCACCAAACACCACTACCAACATTTAACAGTGACACTGAGGTAGGTTTACATAGTGTCACAGAGCAAAGCAGAGTAATACATGGGTACTTGAAGCCACAGTCCCTGCCTCTATTACTTTGCTCTTTTTGTAGATTTTTGTGGTCCTTCCTCCAGAGCTTCCCTCTTTGGTTTCCATAAGCCTGATTTTCACAGTTATATAGAAAATCATGACTGGTGATGAAAACCCATTGCATTGATCACAAAATTCTGTGTGCTACTAACATAGGTCACTGATAATGGCAAATAGTGGCCCTGATGGAGCTCTCACTCATGTGCTTAATGTGTTGCTCTTCAGAGTCATGACAACTGCATCTTGCAGTTCCTGACACTCAAGACACAAAACACAGATTTGTTCAGTCGGTCAGTCATTCCTAATACCCAAGTCACAGTGCAGGCACTGAGAAAGATCGAAACCTCCCCAGGAAACATAAACTAAAGCAAGTTGATCTGTCTTGAAGGGAAAACAAACTGCAAGCTAAATAGAGATTTGGATATAGGACTGTTATTGAGGTCACTCCTCTAAGGGCAAACATGATTATTAAGAAGAGAGGTGTCTAAAAACTTTAATGAGGTGCTAGCACAACATACTTATCAAACACTTGTAACTACAAATCACAGCCTGTAGCTGGCCATACCTTTATGCAGAAAGGCTGGAGTTTGCAGAAGTAATGACCATGAAAGGCTACAGTGTGTGGGCGGACAGTGCTTCCATGCATTTGCAGTAGACAGAAGATTACAAATGGTATAAGTTAAAATATTACTTTCTACCATATATGATCAGGATCTCCTACCATTTAGAGGGAAAGGAGGGGAGAAAAAGCTTCTCTTCCAGAAAGCTTTGAGTTTCCCCACCCAAGAGCTGCAATGCATGCATCATTAACTTCTATGCACAAAACATTGTTCACTCCAACCAGCAATTAGTGGCAACAGTTCTATCCTGTGCAGTGATGAGATTTTTATGCTAATCATTACACAGCAGTAAATTAATCATTTGGGCACATTTAGATGGTATGTATATTTCATTAGACAGATACAGATATCAAGATCAGTTTGATATTTACTTATGGTAAATGGAAGTGTCTCAAATGGTTATGGGGGAAGAATACTAACTAAATACACAGCCAAGGATGTTTGCAATGTAGCAGCGGCAGCACTGCTTCAACTTTTCCTTTGTTTTTAATTATTTTAAGGGAGCTAGAGATCTTGTGAGAACACATAGAACTGAATCATTCAGAGACAGTGAAACTTCAATAATGTCTTGGCACAATGAAGGACAAAAACATCTATCTTGCAATTCTTCTTTTATTACTGGCATAATTACTTACTTTACATTATGCAGTATTGAAAACAGACTTTTCATCAGCATTTGTGCTATAGTCTAGTCAGGTAAACGAATTATGTATTGGCCTTGTCCCTCTGCAGCTATGTCTGAAACATTTGAGTTGTAGCTGAAAGGAAGGCTACACAGGGGCCTCCCTTCTCGGCAGATGGAAGAGATTTGTAATACCTTGAAGAAAATGATTATTTGAAATTTAAATTTGTGACATATATTTAAATACTACTGCTGTTTTTTCAGCTCTCAGTTCACAGGCAAGAAAGGAAATGTTTATGGGAGGGAAATGATCCCTTTGACTTAGAATGTTGTCAAAGCACAGATTTATGTCAGGTGACTCTCATAATACTAGTAATATAAATAATATCCTCAGCTATTACTTTCTCAATTAAAGTTGGGAAAGATTCTCAAAGATAATGGCATGTCAGTGGAAGGCAAAGTTGTGTTGGTTTAGCTGGATCACCTCAGAAGTGCTTTTGAATTGAAAATTGACCAACTGATACATATTTAATGTCCACCAATTGAAACAGCATAATGACTATACTGAGCAGGGGGTAAAGATAAGCTATTGCACAGGGGGTACAAAATCCCACTGGGAAAGAAAGAAAATTTATTGGCATGTCTTTGTTTATGGAAATTTTTGAGAGATATCTGAACAGGTAAATTATTAGGAGAGCATGATGAACAGATGAAATTTCTGGTCTAAGATGGATCAGAAAAAAAACGGTGAATCAATGAGACAATGTCTTATTTTACTGACATTTTGTTTTACATGAAAAAAATCTTAGTTTTTCAATTTAAGAACTAAAATATTTTTAATGTCACCATTTCTATAAAAATAAGATAGCAATTTTGATTTTTGAACATTTTTTCTAAAACCACTCTGAAAAGCTTCTCTCTAGAACTGTGTATCTGAAGTTGATGTGAAGGTTAAATTTTCTTCAGGGGCACCATGGTCTAAATTGTTATGGTCTGTCTTACATAGTTGTGCTGTGCTGCTTTTGGCTGGGGTATAGTTAATTTTCTTACTCAGGAGCCAACAAGCACATCTTGGGATGTGCTGTGGTGCCTTATACACCCTCACAGTGTTCTCCTGTGCAGAGGAGTATTCTTGACTCCAGCCTCTGTTTGACTTGAAGCAATGAAGAAAAACAGAAATAAACACCATTTCCAAGTGAGCACAGGTTAAGATTTGCAATATAGGTAAACTCATGGAATACTCTTCTCAATCTTTGATGTATGAAGTCACATACCTTGAGGGAAAACAATACAAAATGCAGTTCAGGAAACCGTCACTAATATTCTGTGAAGGTCAAAAGGCTGAATTTAGAGACAACTGAGGATCTGTCCATGATGAGTACCACCAACTATGCTCTTGTCAAGCAAATCAAGAAAAAGAAGCATAGGAATCATGCCTGGAAAGCAGAGGAAATCTTTGTAAACTTTATTTCAATATTGTTTCTTTAAAAAGATAGAGCAGCATATCTCCAGGCGGCTTTTATGATCCTGAAATTATTTGGAAGGAAAACTGAAATAGTTAAGGAATTTAATGGAAAACAGCTATTATTGTGGTAAACAGATATCATGATTATGAATTCTATCCAAATGAATTGCTCATCACTCAGCCATTGCTCAATAGCAGAACTGATTAACAGTTCTGCTATTTGGTTTAATACTCCGTGTTGTTTGTTACATTAGTTGTTTGGTGTTGATTATATTGCAGCAGTTATTCACATCAGTAAGTTTGCTTGTTGTAAAATTTAAAAGCCCAAATAAGGATCATGTCACAAAGAAATGAGCAGAAATCACACATATTAAAATATTCCCCAAGACCAGTTCTATCTTCTCCACAGATATGCCTAAAACTCCTCTGAATATTCATAATCTCTGTAGGAAAAAAAAAACAAAATCCAAACCCCTAAACCAACAACGTATATAAGGATCAAACTCCCAGATTAATTCCTCCATGAAAATGAATATGTACCAGCATCCTCTGGCCCAGCTTCCAGCCAGGGAGAGCAAACCTGCAAGGAAAGGGCAGCTGGGAATGGCTTCAGGACTCTGAATCAAAGTCTGCTCTTACACTTTGTTGGATATCAGCTGGCAGGTAGTGAAGGTCACATCACAGATGTGATGCTGTTTCTGAAACATCATGGCATTTCAAAGAAAAACTGCCATATGAAATTCTCTGCTTGTCACTATGGTGAGTCTTCCACGAGAAAGAAAAGAACACATATGGCTTTCCACAGGGAGGTGCCCAAAAAAATACGGGAGAGATGGGAGTCCTCTGTTTGGTTTCCTATCCCGTGTCCTGGTTTATCTGAGTCTTACATGAACCTTTAGTAAGATTTAACAACAGAACTGAATGAAACTACTAAAAGCCTGATTATTTTATAATTTTCACTGCTATTTGATCATTTTACCACATATTACCATTAAAACAGATAAGATTAATTTGTCCTTAATCCTGAAAGCTCCTGGAAACTACAATATTTCCTCAAAACAGTAAATGTTTGGTTAATAGTACTTCATTCCAATGCATAGAATGAAAGATACGAACAAAACCAGTAAATGAGTATATTAACTCAATACATTAATTATTCTGATGCAACAAATTTATTTGGTGCATTTTTTCTGCTGCACAGGTTCACTGTGCATACAAATGGTTATTATATCATTGTCCATCTGAAATTTAGGAAGCACTTAAAAGAAGACATTTTAAGTGAAAATCACAAATGTAAGAATCAAAACAACAAAAGAAATAGGAATGCGTAAAAAAGCATGTGCTTTGAGGAAAACAGATACAATAATAAAGCACAAAATCAAGGTTAAAAGCAGAATCTACTACAGCTGCAGTCCACATGCATTAGTGGACTTACAATCTTTATTGATGAACAGAAATCTTCTTTCTTGCTGTTTTATTACCTTGGCAACATTTCCTCCATGTCAGCAATTACGTAGGAGACAACAGTCCAAACAGCAGCACAGAGATTCATCTGGTTTGGATCCTGAACTGTCATCGTGTCCCCTTGAGAATGATGAAACCAGAAGTATTTACTGATGTCATTATGCAAGCTGGCACCTACAAAGAAAAATGGGCAAAGTTCCATTGTAAGAATACAAATATTTAAAGAGGAATATAAACTTGAATCTGTTCCTGGGCTGTTCATGATTAAATCCACATGCAACTACATAAAATTCATAATATATTCAAAATACAATAACTGTACAGAGCCATGGCACGTGCAGGATGTAGGTTTTAGGTTAGTTGACTCAAGTGAGCATGAGGCAGCAAAAATTCACACCAGGGAAAAGACAATCTTCCTCTGGGAGACTTGTTTCCTCAGCAACAGTATACATCCATTTTCCTCTGAAACTAGCAGAGTCCAAACAGCAAAATCCCTACAGTCACCCCACAGCAGTGCTTCCCTCTGTTCTCCACCCCATTGCTCCGATGATGCGTTACAACTGAGTTATGAGTTCCCTCCTTGCTGTTATTTGTGTTGGGCACACTTTGGAGTTTGCCTCTTCTTTTGAGACCCTGTTCCTCACAGGGATGTGCTGTTTCAGAACAATTTTGCAGATAGCCTAGACTATTCTAGAGAGCCCAGGACAACATTCCTCTCACAGTCAGGAATCCTCATCAGCTGGGGCAGGAGCAAGTTGGGCTAAACCACAGTTCTTCCTATTCAGGAACAACTGACTGCAGCTGGAAGCACAGGTGAAGGGAAAGGACTCCTTTCCCCCAAGCCAGGGAGCACAGGGAGCACAAATAAGGCTTGTAGAGGCATCACTTAAGGCAGATAAAAGCAAAGATGAACTGGAGAAGCTGTCACCCCACTGGGAGCTGCAGCAGAGTTGCTGGCAAGGAATTTTCACCCTGGCCATTCTCTGCCTCGTCCAGTCCCCACTGATCCTTTCTGACCCCTCTGTTCCCTTGAAATTCCTTCTTTCCCAGTTTATTACCTCTGCCTCTTTGCTGTAATCTCAACAACTATTCCATCATCAACAGAATTCCAAACAAATTTTGAAAGTAACTAAATGTGATATATTCCCCCACCACGCAGATTCCCTTGGCTTGCAATTCCTTTACACTGATTCCCTTGGCCTGCTCACTGATCAGGGCTGGGAGGTGCACAGCTCCCAGGGTAGGACCCACTTGGTACAACAGAACACACTTGCTTGGTCATCAAACCCAGAGAACATGCACTGATGTGAATTCATGAGGAAGAGCTATGGGCTGCAGGCAGAAACAGATTGAAGCTACTCCTACTATGCCAGGTAAGGAGGAAAAAACCCCAGGATTGTTTCACTATAATGATGAAATAAATAAATTATTAATATATTTATTTACGTGCAGTGGAAATATGTATCAGATAATGGCGCTTTGAGAAATTCGTGTGTGCCCATAAGACTTACTGTTATGATTTTTCTTGGGTTTCCTGAGATGTCTGAAGTCTTTGAAGAGAAAGAAAGCAAACTTTCCCACATCATAACTGTATGTTCCTATGTTACATATCTTTTGACCACTCGTGTAGTCATTTAGAACAGTCCAGGTCTCTCTGTGGTTAGTAGGCATGTGTTTAGTGCTGTAACGGGAACCCACCTGGATTGCTCATTTCACTGCTATTTTAGAAAGAAGGAATAGAAAGTTAAAGCATTTTATAATCCCGTAAAAGATGAAGATCCCTTCATGAGAGAGATTATAAGCAGAAACACCAAATGCTGTAGCATATGGTTATATATTATTTGGATTGATTTTAAGAGGCTCTTTTTGTTCTTAAATTACTTGCTTGCTACTGACTTGAAGCAATGCAATCCCACAGAAGTCACTGAGTAGGTTACAGGTGCTGAATTATGTTCCAATAATTTTAGTATTGAATTTATGTCAACTCATATTCATTTTTAAACTTTTATTCTGAATACTTTTAAATACATGCAACCATAAAAGGATTGAATAATGATAAATTCTTTAACTGATGGACTTCTACACTACAGACACAAGTTAAGCCACTGAGATAAACACATTACAGTTTTTGAAACACTTCGGTAAGACTCAAGACAAAAACTGGTTGCCTGGAATTTGTCATAGACATTTCACTCATCACAGTAACTATGGATTTAGCCAGTAGTGCTTTATCCCTGTGAATGCAATAAGAACAAAACCCCTTTGCTTTGTCAGGTTTGACTCTCTAAAATGCTGAAAAAGATTTTTCCTCTAAACTGGTTTTATAAATTAGAAAATTGTTGACTCTGACATCAAGAAACATCAGAATGTGTGAGCAGACAGAAAGGTTCTCAAATTTGCTGTGCTATCTCTTTCACATCAGGGGCTACCACTGAAGTCAGTGACCTGTAAACATCCTGTAAGACTAAGGAAAAGACCCTGAGAAAGCAGTTTTATCCCATGTAATTAGGAAGAAAAGTGAAAATCCATGTCCTTGGCTTTGAGCATAAGATCAGCTCACAGCCAAGAGCCTCATGCAAGCCTCTAGACATGAAACACCATGGGGCACAGATATGACCACAAGAAATTTTCATGTCTCCTGCTTCCTACTTGAGACTCCTCCAAGCTGATGTTACCTGTCTGGAGACATTTGTGTGTCCAGAGGTTGCCAGGGTGAGGCAAGACACTGAGCAGTGTCCTTTCACGAGTAAGCACATCCAGGACTGGGCGGTCCCGCAGTGTAAAGGAGAGCACTCTGGACTCTGAATCCCAAGGTCCTGAGTTTGAGTCTCAGTGGGACCGTCCCCTGGCAGTTCAATGCCTCCCTGCCATCCCATCCCCTCAGATCTCGGATGCTCAGCAGGGTCAGCCCCGGTTAGTACCGGGTGCTGTGACAGTCCCGAGGACTTCACTGTCACTGTCCAAGCTCGCTCAGCCGTGGCAGATGGACCCTTAGGACTTAAACGGTGGGGCCAGTTCTGTGCACGCTGTGCCTCACCTAAAAAATGCACTGTGCAGGCTGGAAGGGCACACCCACGTGGGGAGAGCCCTTCCCAAACCTTTGTTCATGACATTTGGCCATACATACATACACATCCAGGACCGAGATCAAGCCCTGCAGATGATCGTGAAGAGGGCAGTTCTGTGGGATCTGCAGGCTGCAGTCACGTTGGGTTACCTCATTGAAGTCCACATGAACCTACAGCCCCTCTTCTAAAAATCTAACAGAAGAAGCAATGGTGTGAGCACAATCAGCCATTACACAGAGGGAGCATAATGCTTCCAACAGTGAAGTTTCAAAGAACATCAGCTGGCTGACTGTACCATATCCTTGATAGCCACTGAATTATTAAGCCTTCTCAAAGGAGATCTGCCTGAAAGTCAAACTGAATCTGAAAGAAACTGGGAAAATTTACCTGGACAAAATGGGTAAAACTCCAATTGCTAACTATTTTGTTCTTTCACCTAAAATTGACCAGTTTGTTTTGGTTTTGGTTTTTTGTTGTTGTTGTTATTATGTAAGGTTTCTGTCAGGACCAAGAGTTCATAACAAATGGGGGCTTATTTTTGCCAGCTATATAAGCTAGAAGTCAAGTAAAACAAATGAACAGACATGGCTCATAGACCTATAAATTATTCACTCATTCCATGCTAGCCCCCTAGAAAGGAGACGGCATACAGCCTTACAAGTGTCTCAAAGCTTTAATTAAGTACTTAAAAACTCCTCAGCTGGGAGGTGTTACGTGGGTATGTACGCATACCTAATTCTGACTTCTAGGTAGAAGCAATACTCAAACAGAAAAATGAGATGGGTTGTGTGCTACAATGCCACATTTTATGCACTTTCTTTTTTCCTGTTTGCAGAGTACCCATAAAGCAAAAAGGGGATGTTTGTCAAACAACCCTCTTTAACTGTCCTTTTTCAGTCTGTTCACATTTACAGTGATGCAAATCACATGAGGAACAATGCTGGACAAAAAGGAAATCAGTGAGAAACTACTTCTAGCTGGATGTAGTAGGTGCTGTGGCATGAAAACAAGGAATGTTAAAAACTGCTGCCAAAAATGCTCTACTTATTACTTGAATGCATCAAAAACACTGGAAATTAAAAACTGAAAATAATTAATTATTTACAGCTTCAATAAAATAATACATAGATATTTCACAGTACCTTTACAGGGTGGCAGAAAACCCTGTTTAGAACAGTTACTTACCAAGTGCAGTTCTTTTACCTATCAGCAGCTATCTAGTACCACTGGGGATTCCCCAGGATCAAACACTGGGACACACTGTCCAGAGAGGCTGCAGAATCCCCCATCCTTGGAGATGTCCACAACCTGACTGACTTGGTTCTCAGCAACCTGCTGCAGTGACTCTGCTTGAGCAGGGGCATTGGAGAGGATCAGCACAAGGGGTGCCTGCCAACCTCAAACATTCTGTGGCATTCCAACATATGTGCCATTTCCTTGGCTCTTTCAGACATGTCTTAGAATTGACACAATATAAACAAATTCTTTAACTGAAGTTCATTCGTGTCTTGAACTCATTTCATGAGTCTCTGCATAACCAGCTATTTCCTACGTGGTTTGATGCACTGCATAAGGCAGGTAAAAGCAGCTGCCTTGGAAATGGATACTGACAATATATTTTTAGTAATCAGCTGTGTAAGAGTATCTTGATGAAAGACACACATACGTTGAGGAATTCTGAAAAACATTCCATCCCTTCAAGTTTCTGGTCTCAGCTTGAAATGCACAATGTGAATACTAATTAGCTGATGATAAGGATATTGACTTGCCATAGAAAGTGTTCACATTAAACACCAATTCTTCACACATTAATAAACTGTCTGACTTTTTTTTGGCACCTTGAGAAGATGAGACGCTGCTATTGAGATAAAAGGATGAATAACCCACAAAATGAATGATGAGCATGTCAATGATGACCACTGCTTTTCGTCAATCTCTGTCAGGCACTACTGCCTTCATAAGCAGTGATGTGATAAGTCGTCATTAGAACTGAACTCTCTTGACAGATATTTAAACATCTAAATTATTGCAATTTGTAAAAACAATAACTGGAAAAACAGTTATTGATTATCAGAATGATTACAAAGGCAGCTTCCATAAAACACAAATATCTTCAAAGGGAAAAGCATGCAGTAAGTCTAGAGTAACTTTTCAGCTTAAGACATTTTACATTACACTTCTCACTACACTTTCTTTCTTTTCTTTTTATGTCTCAAATAGCATTTAATTGCCAAAGGAAGCAAAATGTGAGTCTTGAAGTCAGTAGATGTTTCCTATAGAGCCCTATCAAAAACTTCCCAGTTGTCTTTGCTTGAAGTAAACGTCACAACTATTCCATGAATCTTTCAAATACAATGGGGAAATCCCCACTGTTCATATAACCTCTCTTGGGTGTCCTGGGTCTTCAATATTACACTTAGATTTTTGGGATGCTGACCTCTACATGCACAGTGAAGTTAACATGCTAATGATTATAAAAAAGCATATAACTTTTCCAGGTTTCATTTTACAGTAGTCCCTGGAGGACCCGACACTATTTTGCACAATACATATACCTCTCCAAATAGAAATGACTCCAGCACTCAGAAGCACATACACTCTAAACAGACAAGAGGGACTGAAGGATGAAAGAGGCATGCAGAGATGAAATGACACATTCATTTTCTCACAGCAGCTGAAAAAGGAATAGCTGCCAGGCATCTGAGCTGAGGCCAGTGCCCTGTTGAGCAAACTGTACTACCTCCTAACAGCAAAGCTGGAAATGCCTTAACAAGGGATATTTTGCTCAGTGTTTTCAAAAGTTTACAAATATAAAAGAAAAGTGTCATGAGATAACACATGTGCCTCTCCTGCATCTTCCAAGTATGTGTTTGAGCTTCACCTCTCTGTCAAGACAAACCTGCACACTATCAAAGGCATTGCTTGGTATTAAGATGTCAACTCAAATGTCTGATCTGAAACCTTCTTTTTATTTCTGCAGTGATTTTCCTGGCTATAAAAGACAGATTCCTTTCCCCCCTATCTATTAAGGATTGCTTTTGTTTCCTGCTTTTTCTTCAATAAGCAAGAAAAACTTTTCTACTTCTTTATCAAGTTTATTACAATCTCAGACCTTTTTAATGCCAATGAAACTATTCAGAAATGTACTTAACAACTACAATGCCTTGCAAATAAAGTAAGACCAGATGAAATATGTATGTTGTTTTGCTTTACATCAAGCACTTAGAAATGGCAAAAAAAAGAGACAAAGGGGACACACCACAATCTTCTATATGGTTAAAAACTGCTATGTACCAGGAAAGCATAAATACTGAAGTTAAGAGCATTCTCCTCCTCACACCAGAGTGCTAACTCAGCTTTGTGTTCCTACACACCCTATGAAACGAGGGTATGGGGGTACAAATATGTCCATACAGCAACAGAATGAATAGCCTCTCATGTCTCATAACTGGAGCATTGCTGCCCCACACATTTTGACAAGTTTTGACAAAGATCAAAACTTCAGGGCAGAGGTGGGAAGACACATGACTTTTCCTTTAGAGGATATGTGTCAAAGACCCACCAAAGGAAAACCAGATGAATGATAGGATCAGGAACACAATCTCTTACTCTATTTTTTATTTTCATTTTGCATCTTTCAAAACCCCAACAAAGTCATGAATCCCAAGTGGTCAGGGAGTAAATCTGCTGCAATAGTTTTTGTGTTTAGGATGGGCTGGCTGGAAGGCTCTATCTGTGCCACAGCATCTCTGTTGCTGCAAACCCTGTGGAGTGCTTGGCTGCTTGTGCTAGGTGTTGCATAGATGTAATGAAAACCCAGTTATTGCAGGCATCTATTGCATGTATTTTGGTGCTCATATTAACCTCTTCTTTTGTGGGATAACCTGTAGCTGACAGCTGGCTTTAATGGCAATTATTTCATTATCCATTTTCCCAGTAAGCAGAGGCAATGAAGAATGCTAATGCTGTTTAGTGGGGTGCTGACAGCATTAGTACTCCTGTCACTTAGTCTCAAATGATGAAATTACAGGCTAAGTTGCTTGAGTTTCATGGCTACAGACACTGAAATAGTTTCCAGTACAGAGCTTATAAATAACATCAGAAGCCCTGCTGTTTCACCTCCTCAGTCACTCTCTCAAGTCTTTAAAATTCATGATTCAAACAACAAGACAGAGGGAAAGCTTTCAGTTGTTTCAGCAGCTAATTAAATGAGACTACAGCATAATGCAGACAATATGAGGAGTGCATTATTTCTTGTTTTGCTAATGCATTTGAGAATTAATCCTCTGGATGCACTAAACAGACTAAATTATAGGTCAGGATTATCACAGTTACTTTTACAATGCATTAACATTTCACTTATTGAAGCAGAGGACCAGTGGCAGCTAGGGATCCATTCTAAACTCACATGAAATCCTGAGAAATGATGTTTCAGGGAAGGAAGCAGTTCTACTGCATAGAGCACAGGCTGACTAGACTCTAAAATGGTATCAGCCCTTGACTGGAAAAAAAACCCCAGGCACAATCTTTTAATATAGTTTATTTAATTTGTGCTTTCTTTAAAATTAGGTACTTGGCTATATATATTATGCAGAGACTACTTAAAAAGTTGGTATTATAATGGCTAATCTTCGCGAACGAAGATTTGGGAAGGGCTCACCCCACATGGGTGTGCCCTCCGAGCCTGCACAGTGGATTTTTTAGGTGAGGCACAGCGTGCGCAGAACTGGCCCCACCGTTTAAGTCCTAAGGTTCATTTGCCAAGGCCGAGCAAGCTTGGACAGTGACACCGAGGTCCTTAGGACTATCTACAGCACCCAGTACTAACTGGGGCTGACCCTGCTTCGCATCCGAGATCTGACGGGATGGGATGGCAGGGAGTCATTGAACTGCCGGGGGCGGTCCGTACACTGAGACTCGAACTCGCGACCTAGGAGCCGGAGTCGGGAGTACTCTCCACTATGCCACGGGACCGCCCTGAAGTTGGTATTATAAACCCTTTACATTTTGCATTCTTTTTTCAACACTGTGTGATGAAAATCTTTGCAAAATCAGCACTTGCTCTAATTTAGAACTCTTTTCATGTGTTCGTTTGTTTCAGCTCAGTAAAGAAAGTGGTTAAAGACTGAGCATGTGATTTATTTTAATGCCATTAAGCTTTAAATGTCACACACAAGGGCCAGGTGAATACTGGGACCCATGTGAACCATCTTTTCTGACCAAAGGCATTTCTGTATGTCTCTGTACTCTGTATAGCTGCACCATGTGGCTGATTGTTGGAAGACCAAGAATTCATCAAATGGCAAGAATACTATAAGTGCTGGGTGGATGAAGATGTGGAGGTTGGGGAGCCTGCTCCTATTAATATGGATGCTGTTTGTCAATTTTATGAGGAATCTCACCAAGATGTTTCATACATCAATGTTTCCCCAGTTTAATAAATGTTATGTCAACTTGTCTACCCTATGTATTTTCCCCTTAGTCATCCCTATCCAGGTTCTTCTTCCTATAACCCTTAGGGCTATTTTCCCGCCATAGCGTCCCTGATTGGTTATAATTTGCCGCAGTGCAGGAAGTTTCCATATATGGTTATGTCCCTACCCCTGTTTCCCATTGGTCCTTTCCCTTGATCCTCCCCTTGCATGTGCTTTGACCAATGGGATGCTTCACTCCTCCCCTTGTTCTGGAACAGTCCACTGCTCCCTTTATAAGCCGGGCACCCCCAATAAATTTGCTTCTCCTGTGGACACCTGTCTTCGTGTGAGGTTCTTCCTTCGGGGTGTTGGTGCTGGGATGGGTGCAGGAGGAGCCTTCCCCAGCTTCAAGAGGCCAGCTAAAAGAGGTGATTATCACTTATAGCAAGCTAACACTGTGCCTCTTGGAGCGAAGATCCGCGCATCGGCATATCGGTGCTACTCAATCCACCCATAGCTGATATTATAAACTGGCTTAGAAATTCAAAGTATTGTGGTGCTTACTTCGATGTCCTCTGCTAATCAAAGAGCCTCCTGCTAACACCCAGGGCTAGATCCTTGCTACACTCTGTTCCAACAACTTCCAAATCTCCCCAGAAATGTGGTGGAAACAGGCAGCCCTTGGACTGTTTGAAAGTCAGATATGGGGAGTGGGAACCATGAAAATGACCCACATGTCAGGATTCTGAGCAGTATTTCTGTTTGCAGTAATTGTTTGCGCTTATTTACATTTACAATCCATTCAAGAAGCTTCCTTGTATTTTACAATCAATGGAGTGATTTCCTAGAGTCAAACTCACAAGCCAATTTAAAGCAAGCTTTTAGGTCTGCTTTTGCAGAGGATGCTGGAGATAGAGAGGAAACATGCAGGTGATTTCCATTTTCTCTAACTTTCCCCTTAAATATGATTATAGCTGGATGGTTAAACACGAAGTTCCTGTAGGATCCTTCCCAGCAAGTTGACTCCTAGAAATGCCAATATTCCTTCTGCCCAGATGGTGAAAAAAGCCAGTTAATGACCATTCTGGTGCTTAACTAGTTATGAAAAGAACCAAAAAAACCCCAAAAAGCATCACCAAACCAGTCACCTAATTTAAGTAAAACATATCGTAAGCACACTACAAGTCTGTTATATTTTATATCACAAACCCCAAAACTGCATTTATATAAGCACACCCATGGGATGAGCAATGGTTTTTACTGTCTCTACTTTCATACCCCATTGAGACTATCAGACTCTTCAACTTCATGGTAAATTTTAGATGTAGGACCATTAGACAAAGCTGGAAGAATACACTATGCCTACAACAATAAAATGTTCTTCAAAATACCTGTGGCTACTTTGAGTAATCAATACATGAGTTTTAAATCAGTAAGTTATTTCATAACATGTTAGATGCTCCAGATATTGGAGGAAATATCTCTTTCATTTGTTCTACAAACCAGCGAGTTCATTAGTAACTGAAACACTGGGAGGTTCTTGAAGCAAAATTCAGAGCTGATCTATTGCAAGGTTTAGGACTATTCAGATGGGGGAGTTTTCAGACTTTAAGTTTAGGGTTCTGAGAGCCACAAAGCCTACAGCTCCAGGAGCACTGTCTGGGGCTCCAAAAGGCATGTGAAACGGAGCACAGCACCAACATTGCTCCCTCCACACCTTCCTCAGCTGGGCCTCCCATGTGCTGGGCATCTGAGCCTTGGCCACCACTAGGGTTAGGGTTAGGATTAGGGTTAAGAGAACCACATAGCCTTCCTGTCCTGGTCTACAGAGCATGTTGTCCAATGGGTGATAAACACAAAGTAGCAGGAATGACAATGATTCAGTGTTCCAAGCAACAAATTGTATATTTTTTGTCAGCAAAACTGCAAAAAACCCCCCACTTTAGCACTAAAAAAAAAGATAAAAATAATTAAGGAACAGTGAAGACACCTGCTGCAACACTGTTGTTCACAATCTCAGAATCTCTCTGTTTTAATGTTTCATGAAATTACGTGGGGCTTCATTAGGAAAAGCAAGTATTTCTGTTCTTTAAAGGAGGAAAGTAGAGAAATTCCTTGCAGCTGCTCTGACTCTGCAGTGTATCACTACCTGTATGTGGGCTCCGGCTAATCCATAGAGCAGAACCAATTCTAGAAGACAAAGCAAATAATTTGAATTGCTGTGATAGTTATTTAGCCACAATGCAAACACAGCGAGTGACTTGTCAAAATGCAGATCTATTAGGAGTGAAACAAAAGTCATATAGGTTTAGAAAGAACACTAAGAGAAGCTGACAATTAATTTTAAATTGAAAGCTTACCCTGTTCGCTTTCAGTGTAAGATCCTCAATCCCACCAGTAAGTATGAATAGCACTTGTGTTAAACACACGTTTACTGTATTCTGTTTTACTACACACAGAATATGCTGTTTGCTTATAAATCTGAGCATTTTTTGGTTTTGTTCAAGTTAAATCTATATGGTTGCAGGCCCTGTTTAAAATGTGGAAAGCAAAGACTGGCTGGGTGAAACTTTACAGAAACAGAAAAAGGCACCAGCGAGTCCAGCGGCCATGTGTGCCAGGCCGTTGAGTGTAGCTGTGAAAATTCTCCTCCAGGAAATTCTGATTATCTCCATCACAATCACAATTTTGCACAAATCAAGCATCAGTATGCATTTCTCACCGTTTGTGAATAAAAATGTGCAAGGCCCCATTGTAAGCTATGTACTTCTGCGAAATGTCATAAGCAGCCCCCAAAGGCAAAACGTTTCATATACAGCACAAAAAAATGTAGATATTTGATAACAGTGACCAGAATGTACACAATCATCATCATAATCATGGCTAGGCTTTGCGAATGAAGATTTGGGAAGGGCACTACCCACAAGACAAAGTAAATAAACCTCTATTAGTTTAAACACTTCCTACCAACCTTCTGATTCATTGTGCCCACGCTAAAACTTAAAGCAATGTTTACAGCTGTATAAATTAAAGTAATTTCAGTTTGGATTTAGTCAAAGACATCAAACACAAGTACTCTCTCATAAAGCTGCTTGTAGTGCTACATTCAAACACTATCAATAAACTAATGCAAAGAGGGAAAAACAGCCAGTGATGATAATTGTTAGCAGCTTAGAGCATGATTATTACCAAATGATAAGAACTATTTTAATAGAGAAGTTAGAATTTCATATATTCCTTAAAAAAACTCTTAATCTCTGCAATGCTATGCTTGTCTTTCACAGGAGAAAGACACACTCCCCAAGTGCAAGTTTTCATAACCAGAATCCTATTAGACTATTGATTTCCTTCAAATACACAAATTGAATACTTTTTTGACACAGTAGATTCATAAACAGAAATGTAAACATAAAGGTATACCAACACACTCATAATTTAAAACCTTTCAGGAGCCAAATGCGTACTTACTATATAGAATTGAATGCTATAAATTCAAAGGACTGCAACAACTACTCAGTCAAACTGGAATTAAAAGTCTTACCTAAAAATAACATCTGAATGAAAAATTTTTACACTCTAGCCAATATTTAATTTACTTTTACATCCTCAATTTACTTTTACATCCTCACTTTACTTTTACATCCCCACTTTAAAACTGACAGGCATCTGATAGCAAAAAAGAGAGCGAAGACGATTTTTCTCTCTTTAAGGCCTATCATTGCAAAATAGTTGTGCATGATTATTGTTGAATAGTTCCCATCTCCCATTCCTACCAGGACTGACACAAAAGAAGAAAAACTGGCAGGTCTCATTAGTCCTGAGTAGTCCAGCCTTAGCCTTAGCTATTATCAGATTCTTCAGAAAAGGTGAAGAAAAAGCACCAGCTTTTTAGAAATGCAGCCATTGAAATTAGAATGCATTGAGTGAAGAAAGGAATATTTCCCCTGTCACATATTCTTTTCAGGGTCAAAAAATAGACAAGTGAGATTTTAAATAAGTAACTCATTCCAAGTAGTACAGTCAAATTGTTTCCAGGCTGACAGACTGCCATTACGTCCCACCACTGCCAGCAGGGTCCCCCGCTGTGACTCCAAAGGTTTTGAAAAATCTGGTGTAGTGGAGAATACAATAATAATTACTTCAATAATTAGATTCCTGTTCTGCGTGTCAAAAGCCCAAGGCTTATCTGGAATTAGATGAGGCACCCAGAGTGCCTTTACCACTATCTATTTTAGCAAATGGAGCAGCCAAATATTCACTCCTTGAGACAGTGGAAGAGCAATCACACTCTTCCCTATCTCAATGAATTTAAAATGCACTGTAAATCAAAAAGAAAATGATCTGAAAAAAGCAGCAAAAGGCATGGAATAACACCGTCCATGATGGGAACATATATTCAGTTCTGCCCAGTTGGTTGGTTTTGGTTTTGTTTTGTTTTGTTTTTTTTCCCTGCAAAAAGTATGATCTACAACTCAAATGGGTAGGCAGATGTTTTTGCACAGGTAAGATGCAATGAGGGCTGGGGGCCAAGTCACAACTCACAAAGCTCAGGGAGGTGAAGCCAAGAGAGGGTTGGCTGTGGAGGACCAACACAAGGCACAGGCAAAGCAGTGATCTGCCCACTTCCACAGAGGCACAAGAGCTGTCTCAGCAACAGGAGCTCACACGCTTGTTGAATTATTACAGGAGTATTTCTTAGCACTCTCTTAGCTCAAACCCCAGGGACCACATGCAGCCTTTTGCTCTTTAATTAGAAAGTTTAAGACATTACTAGGGCTAAAGGATAGTGAAATTGTGACTAGTTTGAGTATACTGAGTGAAAAAGTTTTAATCCAAGTTAAAAAGAACCGGAGCATCATGTCTCAAAATCATTTTACCATTAACAGATTTCCTGGCAGCACTTTGTCTGACTGAAAGAGAGAAGCTGCATGGAAAAGAGATAGAAAGCAAATGACATTTTTAACTCTGTGATGATCCCTTCTTTTCCCCAAGTATCCTGAAATAAAAGGCATAAATGCAGAGCACTTAGAGGCTTCAACAGCATCCAATGCATGTGCTTTAAATGATGACTGCACATGAACATCTCCCCTAAAATCTAGCCAGCAGGTGTTGGTGGACAAGAAAAATACCCATAGTAATTGGGATCTATAGGAAGAGGAGGACAGACTAATTAAGTTTCATCAATGCTTCCCATTTAGCATATCTTAGAGATTTAAAATCAAAGATGTGTATAATTAGGGCTGTTTTCAAGATTAAGATGTCTAAAACTTGTCGATTAGTTCCAGCTGCACAATGAAATCTGTTTCTTAGCTACAAGTCAGAAAGGCTAAAATTGTTCAGGCCAAGAAAACAAGCTGCTGCAGCAGAGTGTTGAAGAAGTGACTTATTCAGCCTATGGTTCTCACACTGTAGCACAGCAAGAGAGTGAGAGCTGCCCTGCCAGCCCTGATCTCCTTCATATTGTTGGCTACAAGCTCAAGAACAATAGTGGCTGGAGGACTAAGAACAATTTCAAGATTGGCAGTGTCAGTTCCATGCAAATAGCTTAGGAACCTCCCTAATCCTTGTGCAGGGCAAAAAAAACCACCTCCAGAATTAATCTAGGCTTTGCCAAAATGAGGTATTTTGGCTATTAGTGGCCATCTATTTCTACAGCTCGCAAGCAGAGAGAACAAAACAAGATGCACTAATGTTATGGGTTTAGCCAGGTGAGCCTAAATTTAGGCTTTAAAATTCAGATTAGGCCTAGAATTGTCAGCTGACTTGAGCTGGGCTGGGCTAGCTAACAGCTGACTTCTTTTAGCCAACAATATTGTATTCCATACCATACTACATCATCTCAAAAGAAGTAAAATCCAGTGTGTGGGAGGGACTGGGGCAGTTGCTTCACAGTTGTCATCTCAGCAAGACACACCATGCTGTCCCAGGAGGGACGGGGAGTCCCAAGCCCACAGCACTGACTCACCATCGTGTTATCTTAGGGAAGTAAAATGTTTGTTCTTAGTTCTTTGCTTAAGTCTGTCTTTGGAGAATTGACTTCTTTAGAATGATTTGTAGTTAGAATGGTAAAATCTGTGCTTACTGGGGAGTGGGAAGTTATATATAACTTTTGTAAGTGTGTGTTATATTGTAGTTTTCTTTCAATTTTCTCTTTCCTGTATAAATACATGTAGTTAGTTTCAGCATAAACCTAGTTTGGAAGATTTTTTTTTCCCCTCTCTCCCTTCTTCCCTTTTCACTCTGTCTTGGACAGTTGGCGTTTTGCCAGCTCAACCCAAGACAACTATGATTTGCTTGAAACCAGCAACAGTCTGTGTGAGTGCACACAGCAGCCCACAAGACTGCTGCCTCTTTCTCCAGTGGCTGCTATGAATGCAAGGGCCCAGGTCAGTCTGTGAGATGTGCTGGTTAATGCCTGAGTGCAATAAAAACCACAGCTGCCCAATCTTCAGTAGAACCTATCTAAAGACTTCCCTCAGTGAAAACTGTAGCACATGCAGCAGCCCTTCATTCTACTCTCAAGTACGAATGAAAAGACAGCTAGTTAACAAGCTTTTTTTTTTTTTTAATATATTTCAAACCCATTCAGCTTATCTCAGAATATCTAATTTGGAAATGAAGGGCTGGTGCTGCTGCAATGTCTCATCTGCCTACAGATTCAGTTAGCATTTTTAAAGCACAGAACAGAAAAAATACACAGGGAGTAATTGGTATAATTAATACTTCCTTCTGATCTCTAGCTTAAATCTGAAAACTAACTAAAAGATGCTTTTGTTCGAGAGTAGCTATCCTAGAAAGCTGAAAGCCTTAGACCCCACACAGCTCTACCCCAACCACTTCCCCTCTCCTCTCCGTTTTCCCTTCTCATCTGCCTTACACTGCCTTTCAGCTTGAGCAAGCGCTGCACGGGGAAGCTGCAGGCACCTGGCTGCAGGATGAAGGCATTAGATTTATATTATACAAAGGCTCAAAGGAAAGACTGTATCATAATTTACATCTAACACTTTAAATAACTCAGAACATTTCTGCATCTGAAAGGCCACTGACAGTAACAAGCAGTGTGAGCCTGGTTACCCAGATCATTTAACATATTTAGACTATGCAGGCTCACACTACTTAGAACAGAAAACCAGCTGAACTGGGAAAGAACCCAAAGATTCACATAGCTTGCTTCCCTCTCTCTGGTAGCAGCCAATGTTGTGAGAAAGAATGGGAGAAACAGGGTCTCTTCAGTACATCTGTCCAGCCATCAACAGATTAAGGACTTTCTGAGGAGGAACTTGCACTGATGGACCTTTCTCCTGTGAAGTATTCCATCCTTATTAAATTTAGGTTTGATTCTGGTCTTTGAAACATCCTGTGGTGCTGATGTTGCCCAGAGAAGTGCATCTTACAACTGGTTACTGCTGATGCTCTCATCCTCTGGTTATACTATAAAAGGTGAATTGTTATTCTCTGTAACACAACAGTGCTGTTTATGCTTATCTCTCATGTACTTTTCATTTTTCTTTCCGGAGACTATAGTAGTTTTGTTGGTGGCTTCCACCTTAAGTCATGAAGGGGACAACCTGATATAACCTGGAACTGGCCTAGTTCATGTCTGCATTAAAGTCCAGAGAGTACCTTGTACAGTATAAAGGTTCGATTAAACTAATAATTTGATTAAACTAATAATACACTAATAATTTGTAACCCATATTATCTTGCTCCGGTGATAGCTGAAGGAAAAACTGCTTCCTGGAATCCATAAGACAGGCAGACAAGGAAAGGCAGAGCTAGGAAAAGCTGGGCTTTCCTTTTTGTAGCAAATGACACAATTCTGGTTTTCTCTTTTCCCAACTCAAATGAAAATAAAAGGCACCCTCAATTTTTCTCATCAAGTGAAATAAAACAGCAAAACCAAATACTCCCATCATGCACATTTTCTTGACTTAATACATACATGAAATAAAAACCTTACAAGATTAGTTTCTAGCATCACTCTAAATTCTACCTAAGCACTTACTCTTAGTGAAATATTAACCATTCTGGTTTTTTCTATTCTAATTTCATCAAACCAGACCTTGTTTATACAAATCAACATATTTCAGTATTTTTCCTTAACGAAAGCACTAATCTACCCACAGAAACTACCTCTGCAATGCATTCTACCTATGAAGAAACCCCAAAACATACACCTAGGATCAATGCCTTTAATGTCAGCACTGTGATCTCCAGATGTTGGCAGAACAAAGCATGGTCCAGCATCTCAGAGTACAAAATGGCTCCTTTTGAAATAACTTTTTGATCCTACAAAACATGTATAAAAGTTCAAAGTTATGGTAATTACTAAGTCAACAAAATAGAAAAAGGAAATTTTGTATATTGCAATGTTGATCCAAACTGCATGAACAATGTACTCAGATAGCAGAAAATGGAAGGATCTATATATAGTGGGGCACCACAGGGGTCTGAGGCTATTTGGTATTCTCATTATCAATCAAAATGATGGCCTAGAGACTTCCTACACCATGAGATGTAACTAACCAGGGACATATAGCAGGTAAACTGAGAGCATGATGAGAATTTAGGTGATATTCACTAAAGAGATACTTGAAAAGACAACTCAGGATGATGATCAATAGGGGCAAGTGTGAAGTGCTACACCAAGGATGGAAAAATGAACCCCACATGAAAACCTGCTGCAAGAGGAATGAAGTAACCATGTCTCTGGGTTCACAAGGAGAAGAAAAGAGAGTTAATGCACATAAACTGTAACAGGAAAGACTTAGGTTAGAGAGCAGAAAAACTTCCCTAAGCACTAAGAACAGTACTGGGACAGACTGGCTGGTCTGCAATGTTTCCGTTATAGTAGGTTTTCAAGACCAGCTTAAACAAATGTGAAAGAAATGACAGTTATTGGCAAGACCACGTTGAAATTAAAGATATTTAGAGGCTCTCTGGAAGCCTTCTTGCCAGCTTAGTGGTTCTTTGAAATCTTATCTGTTTGTAAGCATTTTTGAACTAGCTGCTTAACAGACTGCAGATCTTTTTCTGGTGCTTGGCTTTACCCATAGCTCCAGCCCAGTTTGGCCTCTGAGGCAGAGGGAATTTCAGGACCACTATTCCAAGTGAGCCTTGCAAAGAACAAGTAGACACCAAATATTTGGAGTAACCTTGTTGCATTTTACAAACAAGAACTTTACATCAGACAAATACCCCACTCCTAAATATTTCACATGAACTAGAATGCATATATGTGTGGAAAATAGTGCTAAAAGTCCTTCCTCTACAAGTTACCCATTTAAGAAGTGCAAGGCATAAAAATACTTTAAAATCACTTATGTGACTAGACTAGTAATAAGTTTGGCTTCTGTTTCTTCTTATCAGTCTGATCAGAGATGGACAACTGAACACTGATCTTTCTCAGCCTGTTCTCATCACCTTACATTGTGCTTTGGCTGTTGTTGCTGTGGATTTGGATTTCAGGGGAAGCAGGCAGGCAATCCAGACAATGCTTGTTTAGGTAAAATCACTTAGCTTTAGGATTCTTCACACTAACCTTCGTCCTCAGAGAATGTAAGCTTTGCTGTCTCATGTTTCCAATTCACTTGTGTAAGTTGCTTTCAGGAGGTGAGGTATTTGCACATTACACATCCCTGAAAGGAATTTGGGATAGCTCTAAAATGCCAATGCTCTAAACCCTCATGTCTTTGCTTGTAGGGATGGAGTATCTACCCTTTCAGAAACCAAGCTCCTCAACTTTTTTCTCCTCCCCAATGCCACATTAATGGTTTTCAACCACTTACAATTTTAAATTCACAAACATTTTCTACCATATGGATTATCCCAACTGACACCAAATGGATAATCAAGCTCACTGACAACAAACTAGCTCTCTTAGCAGCAGATGAAGTTGTACATTTTAAGGAGTAATCTACAATCTCTCAGGAATTTCAGGACCAGAGTTTGAAAATTCCTGCTTTCAGCTATTTCTTTACTTCAGCTTTCTTTAAAAACAGTGGCAACAACTACAAAAATTGTCCTGTCCCAGAAGGTCATTGCTTGAATTTAATATAGTTAATAGAACTGAACTGTTTTAAAATCCAGTTTAGCCAGTTAAGCAACAAAAGAAGTGCCTGTTTTCTTTGGTGGATTTTCAAAGCCCTACATGGTCATTGAGACAGAGCTCTGCCATGGGCACTGAAAACAGTCAAGGGCTTTGGACAGAATGACCCTGACGGACAGTAAATCACAGTTAGGTTTTCTGTCTCTTTGGATGGAGAATTCCGATAAACTGCTTCTCTTGTTGAGGTTCATGCTTTGTCCTTGCAGACAAAGTTGTTTATGTGTCCCTAAAATACATTTATGGGAACCTTATGCTTTCACTTGTGCTGCTTTTTTCTTTACACAAATCCACAACGTTTGCTCAGGTGGAGCTGCTCTTATGCTTAGTTACTGCAAGGCTTGGTGATTCCTACAGAAGATAGACCAGCTTAGTTAGGAAGGTAATGATAACTCCTTCCTCTTTACTGCACCTTTTAGACAAAAAGTAGCTCATAAGCAACCTCAGATAACTGCTGTTATGAGGGGAAACTGAGGAAGCATAAACTGCTCACCGATGACAGCAGATGAAGGCAGAACCAGAAGAGCAACCCTGCACCTTCTCTCTTGTGTTCCTATGCAGCCCATGACCCTTTCTTGAGGATTTGGCAATATAAAATACAGATGTGTATTCAATTTCTTCCACACTTAAATGTTTTATTGTGGTCTATTCCACAGCTGAATTGACTGAAATTGTTGCATGAAAACATATAATGTCACTGGAAAGAGGTATCTTGGGAAAAAATTGGTATTCAATAAATTCTCCTTTTCAGAAATTCAGTACCACTGTAGATGCAATCTGTAGAATGAGTTTTGAAGACAAACAGTTAGAAGGATTTCCATTCTGCAGTTTGTAGGTGTTAACGATGTCCTGGAGAGGCTGCCACTGAAATACTTTTGAACTTGCTCCTTTGAGGAAGATAGCTATATAAATTATTTCTGAGCTTTGTATTTGTTCAGTTTGGACTACCACCAAAAGCATTCTTCAGAAGCCTCAGACATTTACACCTAAAATGTCACCTGCAAAATGAAAGTGTGATATGTTTGCTGCTACAGGAAGAGATGAGTTTTCTGATTAATATCTGAAGCTCTGTCACTAAAAAGCTTCCTGATTCTGGATCAAAATCATACTTAGTTCAAACATCCAATGTACCCTGCACAGTCAGTCCAGAGATTTCTACAGCCTCCTTTCCATGTAAAACTTCTAGAACTTTTGGGAAAAAAATGCTGTTCAAGTGCTATATTATTTGCTGTATTAGCTATAATAACAAGCAATGAAAGAATACTAAGAAAGTAATTGCTCTGGCATAAACTTAAATGTCATTCAGGTCTCTGCATGGCAGCAGAATTGGGAAGATGGGGGAGCAGGCACTACTCATGCTATAGGAAAATGAACTTAGGGATTGTTTAGGCAAATGGGGCAAATACAAATTAATGGTATTGGATGCGCTGCATTGGTGAGCTGGCCAATGCCACTGAGAGGTTGCTTTCCATCATCTTGGAAAACTTGTGGCAGATAGAGGAAGTCCCCAATGACTGAAAAAAGGCAAATGTTATGCCTGTTGCAAAATCTAAAGCAGCAGGACTCAGCAGCAAGCCCAGAGAAGGGCCAGCAGATTGAGTAGAGATGGAGCACCTCTCCTAAGAGGGAGGGCTGAATGAATTGGTATTGTTCAGCCTGGAAAAGAGAAGCTTTAGAAGTGACCTAACTGAGACCTTCCAGTACATGAAGGGAGCCTACAAGAAAAATGGAGTGGGACTTTTTACAAGAGCATGTAGTAACAAGACAAGGGGGAATTGATTCAAACAGAGAAAGAGAGTAGTATTATTTAGATATCAAGAAAAAATTCTTTACTGTGAGGGTGTTGAGGCATTGGAACAGGTTGCCCAGAGAAGTTGTGGATGGCCCATCCCTGAAAGTGTTTAAGGTCAGGTTGGATTGGGCTCTGAGCAGCCTGCCCTAGTGAAGAGTGTCCCTGTTCACGGCAGGGAGGTTGTTACTAGATGATCTTTAAGTTCCCTTCCAAACCAAACCAGTCCATGATTTTATGATGATTCTATGAACTATAAACTAGAAAAAAACCCCTCAATTCCTATCCTAGTTACAGTGGCCAGGACCAGTTTATCACTATGTAAGTGAGACCAAAAGTGTATATTCTACACCCTCTGTATCATTTCTGATGAACTGTTAATAATGGATCATTTGCAGCAGCTGCCCAGGGCACACCTGACACCTCAGGCTACAAGCTGGATGTTAAAGATCCCTGCCAGGCATGGGAATCCTTCTGTCTTCACACCAGTCACTCAGCTGTGATAACTCCCCTCTGTGGAGGTATTAGCACCTTCACACTCAGCCTGAGGGGTCAGGTCTGCTAATGGGCTACTGGGGACTGGCACAATAGGCAGTTGCCATCAAAGATTCCAAAAATATCCCATGACTGAGTTAAATCACCCATTGTGAAACTCCCCGCCCTGGGGAGAGGTACTGGGTATTCCCACCCGAACCTGAGCATATACAATCTTCTGGTTTTGGGACTTCTGGGACCAGTCATCAGATCCAGAAAAGGACTAGAACCTTGACAGGAGTGCGACTGCCACTCTGGACCAGACTGTGACCATCATACTCACCAACAGGTTTTCCTTTCCTTTCCTTTTACTTTATAGTCGGAGGGACCATGTGGTGCTCAACACAGGGGCTAACAAACACCATTCTGCTTGTGTTATACATCTGGTTTTGGTGGGTTAACACCAAATTTTAAACTGTATCATTGTCTTTATTGTAACTTTTTTAGTAAATTGTAACTCTGACTTATAATCTTTCTTGAGTCAGGTTCATTTCTCCCCTCAGTTTACCTTTAAACCAGCACAGTCCCCAGGAAAATTATGAACCGGAGGAGTAGAATAAAAGTGGGTGGTAAACTGTCTGGATAGCTGGGCTCAAAGTGTAGACATCCACAGTATGAGGTATAACTAGTGGCTGGTTTTGATAGCCAGGGGTCTGTGCCAGGTCAGTACTCTTTGAATCCTCAGGAATGATCCAGATGACAGGGATGGGCTGTGTCGTCATAAAATTTGTGAAAAGAGCAGCTGTGTATGCTGAAAAGTAGAGCTGCTGTTCAGAGAACTCAAAATCCAGAAGTGGCCTGACATGGACCTCAAAAAATTCAGCAAGGACAAAACCAAAGTCCTGGACTGGGACAGGACAACCCACAGCAATAGTACATGTGGGAGGTGCATTAGTGGGGCTGCAGCTCTGCAGAACAGGAGCTGCAGGCCCTGCTGTGCAACCAGGGAGACCTTGTGGCAATGAGGTAACATATGGTCCTCTTTGGCAATAAGGCACCCAATACGCCCAACGGAGCAATGTTTTTTATATATTATGTCTTTTGTGACTCCAGTACAAGAAAGGTGTGAACAAACTGGCCAGAGGAGACTCACATAATCACCCAGGCTGGATGGTCAGCTTGTTCTCATCATTCTTTATCATTCCAATATAGCAATTACATCAGCTGTTTAGCTGTAACTTTAAACTTGGATCCAAACCACCAATGAAAATTCTAAATAGTTGAGGATGCACCAAGCCCCAAAGAATCCTATTAGAAACACTCATCCTATGACTTCATATAGCAAACTACTTGGAGAGCTTCAAGACATATCTTAATACATTTAACCTCTGTCCCTCCCACCAAGAGCAGTTTACACGTGATCTTCCTGGAATGCTATTGAAGAGTTTATGTTTATTCAGTTTTTAATACTGATGCCATTACAGTTTGTTTTCCAGTAATGAAATCCATGAATCTACAGATATTTTTGCTGTTGTTCCTAACAGCCATTCTGCATCATAACACATTTGGTAAGAAATCTTCCAACATTTCCACACTATAAATGTGTTTTATTTTTCATATAGTTAAATTTCAAAAAGGTTAAAAACAAAAAAAACCCTGGAAAGAATCACATTTAACTTTCTCACTTTTTCCATTGGAAAAAACTTTCCATCTCCAAATTCCTTACAGAACTCTAATTAAACTTTTTAATGATTTTTTTTCTTTCTGTTTACTTCATTATTTGCATAAGCTTCAGTGAAGACAGGGATAGTTCTAGGAATAAGCCTTAACTAATTTGTACTTCCGAAATGCATATTTAACATGTTAACACTGAGCTCTGTGTGCTAATGTAGGACACTTGTTTTTTTAGAATCAACAAATGGCAAATACTTCCATATGAGAAAGAATATTCCCACCCACAGAAAGAGAATCCAGCTTTCCTAAGCAGCAAACAATACTGAATTACTGTTTCTCCAAGGCATAGCCAGAATAAAAACAACCACACCCCAAATCCAAATGAGATCCTTGGTTAGATATTTTCAGTGTGCCTTTTCTGAGACAGAGCATATTCTGTTACTAAAGAGGTGAGAATAAGCAAACTTATTGATGATTTTTGATAGGTTTAGGAATTGTTTATGCTTACAGGAAGAACCTGTTTAATAACAGAGTCATTTACACAATCCACCTCATGCAAATTTTTGAAGACTAAGCATCTAACAGGAAAGAAGAAATTCAACCTTACAGATATTCACAGAAAGAAGAGTGACAAAATAACTTCAAGAGAAAGAAGTCCACTAGCCAAAAAATGCAAGAACCATTAGAATTTTTATTTTATTTGAAACACCTTGATTTAAGTTTTCTGTACTAGATTAATGAGCTTATTTAGTATTAGTACTGGGTTGAATGCACTGGAACAGTTTTACTTCTTTTAGGATTCTAAAAGGCAATCAGAATGTCAGTGTTTCAAACTAATTTACTGTAACACTCATACAAGATTATTTTAAACCTGTCTTGTCTAAGTTTATTGAAAGACAAATTTTAAGAGCTGTGTAATACTAGCTACTTAACCCATGTGCTGTAATTCTTCCCCTGTGACCACCAAGAAAACTTTGCCAACCAAACTGCATCACAGATACTGAAGAAAAGAGAATGCCTAGAAATAAAATAACAAATTCAGAAATATGTTTAGAAGTTCAGCAGTGTATGACAGAGTTTTACAAATATTTTTAGTTTCGCAGCTCAAATTTCCTCTGGGATTGGCAAGTTAATGATAGTTCCATTTTTGTAATTCTAATTAGGATTATCTAAATGTTGTACAAATCAAAGACAAAAGCTTTTGATATTCAAAAAGCTAGTCTGTTTGAAATGGGTGAGGCTTAAATGGGAAAATGAGCATTTCATGTAGAAAATGCTTGTAATATTTACAGGCAGATTCACAGATATTTTCAGGTCAGCAAATCCCATTACCATCAGACCTTCAGAATAACACATGGCAAAGAACCTCACCCTGTATCTACTGCATCAAGCCCATTCCTCTTGCTTTTTGAAGGTCATCCAAGTATTGTTTTATACATTCAAAATGGTGGAGAATTCACCAAGTCTGCAAGGTGTTTGTTTTCATCAACTTTGATTTTGTTTACACTTAAATAGACTGGATTGCTAATGAGAAATATATTACAAAAGCCCTCTTAAAACTGCCATGAAAATTTGCACTCAGGCACTGTGCCTAATTGCTCAACTCCATCCCTCTCTCCAATACTACTATCCCAGATGAATATTTGCATGGTCTGTGTCTAGTCTATTTGAAACAGAAAAATCTTGCAAATCTGATGCTTCTTGTCAGTCATTAGAATAGCCCAATACTGCAATGTCCCAAAACAAGACTAGTCCAAGCAGAACAAAAGTGGAAGGAATTGTTAAAGTGTGGTCAAATTTGACTGGTAGTCAAATAGCACGACTTATGCAAAACACACCATAAGTTACAGATTATTCCTTTCATTAAATGATTCAACTCAAAGACTTTATTAACTTTATTAAAACCAGAGAAGGTCATATGAAAGGCTAATATCACTGAGACACTATGTTAAACTATGAGCCTTTTAAGGTATCCAAATTCATAAAAAGTTGCAGCATATTAAAGTTATTTAATTACTCTAGAGGAATTTCTAATTTCAAAGCCCATTTTAATGGAACAATGATAAATTAGAGAACAGATGAATTATTTTACAGATTAATACACATGGTTCTTTTGGCAATCAGGATTTTAAATGGGTCTAATAGCCTTAGCACTTACAGTAGGTTCTTTAAGTGCCAAGCAATTATAGTTGTTCTCTTAGCATACTGGTTTAATTTAATACCGCCCAAGTTGCAGAATATTTGGCTTTTACAGTGGAACACACTTATTCACCATATTTCCTTTATGGATGATAAAATAAGACATTTAAAAGGAAATGAATGGCCTGGAAAAAGCAATACTATATTGCTAATTACCAGACACCAGTGTTGGTATGTCTCAGACTTACTGAGACCAAGGATCAGGCAAGACATACATGTACACCATAAGTCCCCTACCCCTCATTTCCATAAACAAATAAATCAGGCTAATACTGGTTGGTGCTGGCACTGTGCTTCAGCACATGTCCAGTGCAGTGGGAACTCAGCAAGTACAAAAACATAGCATCTATGGAGTACTTAAAATTACCTAAGTATTTATACTACTACCCATAAAGCTTAGTTCTGTGTGTAGTGTTCAGGAGTTGTTCCAACTTTTTTCTCCATGAGGAAACATTTGCCTTGTGTTTGTCAAATAACTGGAGCTCTACATGTGACTCCTTATGCTAAAAATCTCACATCACAAGTGATGCAAATGTTTACTATTGAAGTGAAAAAAAATAAGTTTAATGTATCCTTTTAGGAAAAATTTTTTCTGTTTGCCTCATCTTGTAGTAAGGTCTTTGTCAAGTGCAACATCCCTTACCCCTGCACAATAAGTCAAAGGCTTTTCAGCATTGGTTTATGAAGCCCTAGACCATGTGAATATGAATTTTTCTCTTTTTCTTTACAGTTTTTATGTTTTTGGATTTTAAAAAAGCTTAGAAACTGGATCCAGGGAGGCTGCCCAAGACTGTGGATGGCATAAAACAGGTAGGTTGAGAGGCAGCATTTCCAGCATCACTGGGAAGTATCACTTCCAAACAGTGACACAGCCAAGAGTGAGCAGAGGTTACTCATAATTTGGGAAAGAGAGTTTACCTAATTCTTTATGTCTAACTGGCAACCTCAAGTCAGGGAGTTTTCTCATTACACTACTTTCTTGGACATGTCCCTGGCTGACAGCAAGCAAAGGAGTAGGCTTGGCTCAAGTGTGCCAGCAGGCTTGAACTTGACTGTGGTGCTACAGGGACAATGGGAGTGGGGGTGAGAGAGAGAAGCAAGAACTAGAAAAGGGGTAGAACTGAAGGATTTAACCTCTTACATAACAAGAAAGGAAATCCTAGTGTCAAAGGTTCATGTATCAGGCCAAAATAAAGCATATTTTAAGATGAAGGTAATAAAGAAGCACTATGAAAATATGAAAATGAGAGAAATAGTGCTTGTTTGCCATATCTGAATGACTAAGAGATTGGGTTAGCAATGAATTTTTCATTTCTGAAGAAACATTAAAGTTAGATGAACTACTGGTTCACCAGTTTCTGGAAGAATAATTCTTTTTTTGCAATGTAACAAAAAAGCAAGACACTTTCATTGTGGAGACAGAGAGACACAAACAACCACTCAGGATCAGACTGACACTGTAAAAAAGAGTTTCACCTTTAGGTCAGTGGTTGATTTTTAAAAGAGCAATCGAAACACCTTTCGGGAGTTGTTTGATGTCCTGGGTCAGATCGATCTCAAGTACAGCTCAGTTCCTAACAAACAAGTTTCCCATCATAAGCACTGCTGCAACACATAACCACTCTGATGAGCAGAAAGGAGCATCCTCGAACCAGCTTTCCTGGAAATAATGTGTCACAACAGCCATTCCTTTGCAAAAATAGGAAAGCACCCATTTTCATTTCCTCAAATACCTAAAGCTGACCTTGATAGGCTAAAGAGATGGGCTGTTTCGAATGGGATGATGTTTAACAAGGCCAAGTGCGAGGTCCTGCACTTTGGCCACAATAACCCCATGCAGTGCTACAGGCTGGGCACAGAGTGGCTGGAGAGCAGCCAGGCAGAAAGAGACCTGGGGGTTTGGATTGACAGGAGGCTGAACATGAGCCAGCAGTGTGCCCAGGTGGCCAAGAAGGCCAATGGGATCCTGTCCTGTATCAAGAATAGTGTGGCCAGCAGAATAAGGGAAGTGATCCTTCCCCTGTACTCAGCGCTGGTGAGGCCACACCTTGAGTATTGTGTTCAGTTCTGGGCCCCTCAGTTCAGGAAGGATATTGAGGTGCTGGAGCGGGTCCAGAGAAGAGCAACAAGGCTGGTAAAGGGACTGGTGCACAAGTCCTATGAGGAAAGGCTGAGGGAGCTGGGTTGTTTAGCCTGGAGAAAAGCAGGCTCAGGGGAGACCTTATCACTCTCTACAACTACCTGAAAGGATGTTGTAGCCAGGTGGGGGTTGGTCTCTTCTCTCAGGCAACCAACAGTAGGACAAGAGGGCATGGGCTTAAGCTCTGCCAGGGGAGGTTTTGGTTGGATATCAGGAAGAAGTTCTTTACAGAGAAAGTGGTCAGGCATTGGAATGGCCTGGTGGATTCTCCGACCCTGGAGGTTTTTAAGGTGAGACTGGACATGGCACTTAGTGCCATGATCTAGTAATCAAAGTGGGGTTGGATTAAGGGTTGGACTTGATGATCTCAGAGGTCTCTTCCAACCCAACTGATTCCATGATTCTGATGTTCACTGGAGTCCATAATAAAGACGGAATCATTCCCCCTTCTCAGATTCTGAAGGTCTGCAGGGAAGGCTGACTGAGACCCATGGCTGTTACCTTAGGAACTGGTCTAAATCACATCTGAAGCATCTTGATCATCATCAAGCATCTGTGATCTTCACATACCTTGCTTTTTCTACAAAAACATCCAAGCACTGGTTTAGCAGGGCTTGCTTAGTGGTTTTTTAATCTCTTTCAGACAATAAAGAAGCCTGTTGTGAGAAAGTATGCTAAGAAACTAAATAAATAAACCAAATCAACTCATCTTCCTACCTGAATTTACTGTCAAACTTAATAAGCACTTAGTGTTGGAAAAGAACAGCTTTATGTGCCATAGTTTGGATGTATCCTTAACTAAAAAGAAATACATAATTTTACACTTAAAAAGAAGGATGAGAAAGAGAATTGCATAATAATTATTAAAGGAGCAGTCTGAGAACCAACAGTCACCTCAAACTGTAAAACCACAGCATAAAATACGATAGCACAAAATCCTCATTTATTTGTGCTTCATGAAAAGGCAAAACAAACGTTATATAAATATTTTCAGTAGCTGAAAACTGGCTATCAGTACAAAAACACAGCTACAGACATTCCTCATTTCTGGGCTGAACTGTTCTCAAAACAATCCAATGCAAAGGCCACTGATGGAAATATTTCTAATATTCTGCAGTCACAAAGCACCAGTGCGCTGTATTTGGTGCAGATCACCTTGCTTGTGCTTTAGAGATATTAGTTAAGCTTCACTCTATGGTTTGCTAAGCACTCTGAACTCTCCTAGCCTCTCTCATCCTAAAATCTCAGAATAATCACCCCTATTTAGTTGCACATATGTTTAAATAACATTACAAATACCATTTCATTGCGTGCCCATTAAAAGTAAACATGCTGGAAATAGCAGAGATTAAGGAGCCCCAGTCTCTTTGCCTGTCTCAGGAGCATCTATGAACAGCTCCGAAAAACAAACATAATGTTGCCATCTGTGGATCTTTCAGACCAAAAAGAGCAAGAGGAGCAGAATATTAAAAACGTATAAAAAGGTGAATCCCAGAATTTATTTAACACTGAAGAAGTAAAAAATTCTAGAGAAATTATGTCAGAAACCATTCTTACTTTTCAAGAAGTACACCGTATTTTCTCTCACTGTTGTAGAAACAAAGTCCCCAAGTGTATTTCCAAGAAATTATTTAAATAAAATTGATGAAGTGTCAACACTTGACTGCTTATTTAAATTGGGCAAAATTATAAAAGCTGTTACAGAGTGTTCAATTTGTTTCAATGCTATTACATACCGTAAGGGCTCATTCAAGCAGGGAGAACACTGCAGACAAGGCGTGAATATTACACGATGTCTTCGATGTCTCCCTGGTACAGTACAAAATCTAAAGCAGCCAAAATTCTTTCAGTGAAGCTAATTTCTTCATACTGGGGCTTGATTAGGAAAAAAAGAATCAGTGTTCCTTTATGCTACAAGAACACTGTTATTTGGTTAACAGGAAGTTAAATGAACCAAGGCTTCAGCATAAAAACTCCACCATCAACTAATGTGACAAATTTTTAATAGGAAAGCAAATCAGGTTTATTTAAAAAAAGAGGTCTTGATTCTGGTGTATTCATATTTTCCCAAGGCTGAGCTTATAGTTTACATTTTTCATAGTTTATGTTTCTGAGGAGTACAGATGTCTGTGGGAGAGGACTTCCACTCCTGTGCTGCTCCTGCTGAGTGTGCTTTACACATGCAGCCCAATGACTAATCAAAAGGACCATGGCAAGCTGTAGCTGTTTATGCTCCAGGTGCACCACAGCTGATGAGATGTGGTGTACAAGGGCTCAATACACACTACCATCACAAGCACCACTCATATTATCAATTGAAAACATGGCACGAGTGTTAAATTTTTCTCTCTTCTTTCACAATCCGTCATACTCAGATGGGAAGTCCCTGAGAACCATGTGTAATGATCCCAACACCTTACCTAAGAAATAATTCTGATACACTTGTATTTTCTAAACACAGACTGAGTGGTGAGTTCTTATCAGAGAATCACAGAACATGCTGAGTTGGAAGGGACCCACAAACACCATTGAACTCAAACCCTGGCCCTGCACAGGACCATCCCCGAGTCACACCATATGCCCAAGAGTATGGTGCAAATGCTTCCTGAATTCTGTCAGGCTTGGTGCTGTGCCCACTTCCCTGGGGAGGCTGTTTAAGTGCCCAGCCACCCTCTGGGTAAAGAAACTTTTTTTCTAATGTGCAGCCTAAACATCCCCTGACCCAGCTTGATGCCATTCTCTCATGTCCTGTCACTGGTCACTACACAGAAGAGGTTAGTATCTGCCCCTCCTCTTCCTCTCACCAGAAAGTTATAACTGCAATGAGGTCTCTCCTCAGTCCCCTCTTCTCCAGGCTGAACAGACCAAGTGACTTCAATCACTCCTCATACAGCTTCCCTGCAAGGCCCTTCTCCATCTTAATTGCCTTCCTTTGGACACTCTCTAAGAGTTTAGTATCTTTCTTGTATTGCAGTGCCTAAAACTGCACACAATATTCGAGGTGAGGCCACCCCAGTGCAGAGCAGATCAGGACAATCCCCTCCCTTGACTGGCTGGTGATGCTGTGCCTGATGCCTCTCAGGACAGGGTTGGCCCTCCTGGCTGCCAGGGCACTGCTGACTCATATTCAATTTGCTGCCAACCAGGACCCCCAGGTCCCCTTCCGTGGAGCTGCTTTCCAGCATCTCATTCCCAGTCTGTATGAACATCCAGGGTTGCTCCTTCCCAAGTGCAGAATCCAGCACTTTCCCTCTGTATACCTTGAGTGAGAAGCAAAGGGTTCTGACCATAAATAAGAATAATATATTTCATGATTCACTGTGTCTTCTACAAGGTAAAAAACAAGGCAGTTAATAAAATATTAAGAGATTCTGAGCATATTCTAAGCAAGTAGTAAAACCACCATGAGAAATATGCCAGCCTTCTTCAGTCATAAAACACAGGAGAAAAAGAACCTTAAAATTTTAAAACTGACCATAATTTTTTTAATATCACAGTTATGAAACTTTTCTTTCTACTATTATTCAAATGGAAATTCACTAAGGTTTCACCCAAACTGACCTCCAGCTGGGATTCTTGTGCTCTGCAAACCTCTGCACTAGTGTGGGGTCTCCTGCATGGGGGGAGCTGCCAGTGGTGGATCTCTCTCACAGCTTACCAGATTCCTTGCCAACAAGCTGCTCCTCACTTGGAGCCAGGTACAAACCTCGAAATAAACCCCTAAACCACTTCAGACTTTTATGAATTTTATTGCTTTATCAGACCTTAATGATCCATAACCTTTTGAATGTCCCATCTCAAAAACTCTTTCATATAAAACAGAAAGAAACCCCCCATATTTCAAAGTAAAAATAATCATAATTGAAAAAAATATTTCTTCTGCATTGGAGAATTCCCTTCTGCCTTGGTTTACTATTTATAAACCACCAGTCTGGGATTAATTATTACAAATCCTGAAAGCTGAAAAGAAGATTTTAAGCATTTTATTCTACGTATAATCTATACCATTATTAAACTGCAGTTCAGATGCATTCTACATCCTATTTCTGTTGGTGACCTTTCAACATCTATGCATTTTACCTACAGAAAATGTTACACCCTGGAGAAAGCATTTCTTACTATTTTAAAACCACCAGACCACCCATGTGACATGGCACTGCTCGGGAGGAGCAGTGTCACCTGTAAGCCATGCTCACCAGGCACCCCGTCTCTCATCCAGTAATCGATGTCTGTTCCATCTGCATTATCATAAACATCTGTAACGTTGATGGGCCACAGCAGAGTCATGACCTCTTTCACGATGTCCCGAGCTTCAGCATTGCCAGTAAAACCCAGTCCAGATGGCTTGAAGGTGCCCTCATCAGACTCCATGACGATATCAAAGTTGGAGATATTTTCCTAAACATGTAAAGAAAGAAGGTATTATGCTGTGATTGTTTTTTTAGCTGGCATCACATTCTGGATTCTGGATGTCAATGTGAGCATACCCCAACAACTGTGTAAGCAGAGAAATGCTTCCTGTGACCATGTGTATATAAGCATAAATGAAGGGATCTAATAATTCTGTATGAAAATGCTGAAACAGTTTAAGTTCTGTTCCAAGGAACCAATATTCTGTAAGAGCCATAACATGACTGATCTGCTGTCACCAAATACTTGCTTGAAGACTTCTGAAGTGCCACCTAGAAAGTAAGCCATCATCACCATATTGCAGTTTTCGATTGCAGTTCTGCCTTTCTTCTCAGACCTGAAACTCAGAAATTCTGTTGCAGTGTGAAGGGTATGCAGGTCTCTGGCTTTAAAATTAGATACACCTAAAGCCTGCTTAGACTGTGAAGGACAACCCATTTAAAAAGCCAGATGCTGTCTGTTCAGAAACATATTATTTTCAATATACCATGTAGTCAGTTGGAGGACTGAAATGCCAAGGTTTCCCCGACCTGAAGGAATAACATCTACTTTACGGAAAGTTTGTGCTTCCAAGGTAAATCATTGCAGGAAACACGAAATGTAAGATTTTGTGTACAAGCAGCATATTAACATTTGCTTCAAGTGTGCGCTTGGAAGAATCTTTTTAGCTAAAAGAACAAAAACATCCAGAGCAATTAATTTGCTTCCCACATTTGCTCAGACTGCGCAGTTAAAAAGTCCTAATTGGAAAAAATACATATGAATTTTGGAGAGGCACATAACACTTTATCAAAATAAAACAGTTTATGGTTGTGTGAGGCAGAAAAAAGCTATACTTCAGACCATCCTGAATGTGACTAAGAAGACTTACTGCAGGTGTTATTCCTATGCCCAGACATCATTCCAGAATTTTATGGCTGCAATGGGTTTTTACAAGATAATCATCACAAGAGAGACATGACAGCAGTGAGTAACAGATCCATGTCATTTACAGCTCACAGAAGCCTACAACTCAGAAAAGAATTCTTCCACCTTTCTCTGATATAAACCCAAATATGAACTACAGGTGGCTGTGAATGAGTCACATAAGTGTTCAAAAATCCTTTATTGAATTCGCCAAGAACTGTGTTTTACACTTTCCCAAAAGTTTTCTCTTTTGAATGAAACAAGTACTAACATAGCAGAGGTATTTACTTTGAGTTTGGAAATATATCCAGCAATTAAAAAATTTAATATAAAATCTTTGCATGATGAAGTAACTGTAAATGTTATAATACCAATCTGTTCAGAAACCAATCTATCCATTCGTTCAGCTACTGCAAATCCAAGTGAAAATAACCAATGTTGTCACCAAATCGGCAATCACCATTTTTATACAATGAAAAAAAATCCTCAGTTTGTAAAAGATTAAATGTAAATAATTAGGCTACATGTAGTGTCTAGGCCTACCATCAAATGCTGTATTATAGGTCATGAGCCTCAAAATGAATCCTGATTCGCAGACCCTCTGAACATAGTGGGAGAGAAGCAGGCCAAGAAAAGCACACTGCATGCTAAAAGGGATCAGTGATGCTGCAATGTCATAGATACTACAGAAAGAATGCTTCAAAATGTAAATCTTTTTAATATCACATGCTCAAGGAGAAAGGCTTAGGGAAGGCAACACATTTCAGCGTGCTGCTGACTTGCCGACAAGAGCTAACTTAATTATAGTGAGTCCTGCCTAAATACTATGCTATGGCATTCACTCTCTTTGGTTGAGTCTCCAAAGCAGGATTTATGCTCATTTTTTAAAAAACTGAAATGAGGAGGAGCAGTAAGACAAGGGGAAGACACTATTCAGGACAATGGAGTGAGGAGAAGAGTAAGCTTGGGAACAGCATGGATACTTAGAAGGAATCTCATCTATTGCTCGAAACAACAGAATCTCTAAGTTCAAAAATTTCATGAACTGCTAGTATCACAGCAATCTTCAACTGTGTTTTCTCACATAAATTTTTGCATGTGTTTTTAATATGAAACTGAGTAAACAAACCACCCACAATACATTACACCATGTTGTTGTTCTGTAAGAAAGCTGTTTGGTCCTGAGAACGTGCTGGAAAGGCATGAAAACAGGACACCCTAGGGAGAGAAACTGCCTTCAGTGAGGAACAAAAAAGAAACAGGTCACAATTGCTTGCAGTACCATGTTCCTTGTGAAAGCTTTTTTCCCTATTTGGTCCACTAGAAGATAGGATTACTTATAAAACTATTCATCAAGTTTGAAAGTGGTAGTCTTAAAAAACCAACTGGTTTTACTACACTGATTTTTGTACAGATGCATTAGCATTTCTACTTACACAGAAAGAAATACACACTGGAAAACATGCTACTACAGTGAAGATGCTTTGTCATCATTTGCCACTTGCAGTTAAGGGATAACTGCTACGAGAAAACTGTGGTGAGACCATACATTGCCCCCTTGACTAATTCAAGGGAACAGCACAAGAAAACAGGAAGATTTTTAAAAATAACTACAGATTCAGCTGTTTTCTTCAGTTGTTTTCATAGTGAATGTACCATTTAAATATGCATTTTAAAGGCAGGACGTAATTCTTTTTGGAAAGTAATCTCATTTGCTGCATTTTGATATTGTGCCACTTCCCTTGATATGTATCAGAAAATTAAAACTTGTTCATGTAACCTGCTGCCTAATTCTCTGAGCATGAAAATAGACTTTTAACATTTATCTTCCTGTTGACTTGGTCACAGAAGAGGTCACTTCTCTTTATCTTATCATGCTTAGCTCTTCAACTCAATTTTTCAAAGAAACACTGCAATAAATACTACATGGCACAAACTGGCTTTCTATAACTTGCTATTTTCACTGAATACACAATTAGGTCTGATCCTTGCCAATACATTTATTTTTAATTTTATAATTTTAATTCCTTTTATTTCTGTTTTCTCTATAAACAATCTATTTTTATCTCTGTTAAGCAAAACTAAAAATATAATCTCTAAGGCAAAAACTTGATAACATGAAATCACAGACTGGGTCAGGGTGGAAGGGACCACAGTGGGTCATCTGGTCCAATCTCCCTGCTCAAGCAGGTCATCCCAGAGCACATGGCACAGGATTGCACCCAGGTGGTTACTGAGTATCTTTAGTGAGGAAGACTCCACAACCTCTCTGGACACTCTGTTGCAGAGCATCCACACAATAAAGAAGTTCTTCCTCATGTTCAGGTGGAACTTCCTGTGCATCAATTTCTGCCCATTGCCTCTTGTCCTACCACTTGGTGGCACTGAGAAGAGCCTGATCCATCCTCTTAGTACTCTCCTTTCAGATACTTACAGATACAGGCATTGATGAGGTTGTCTCTCAGTCATCTCTTCTCAAGGCTGAACAGGCCCCACTCTCTCAGCCCTTCCTTGTGAGAGAGATGCTCCAGTCCCTTCATCATCTTTGTTGCCCTTCACTGGACCTGCTCCAGGAGCTCCATGTCTCTTTTGTACCAAGGAACCCAGAACTGGACACATCACTCCAGATGCAGCCTCACTAGGGCTGAGCAGAATGGCAGGATCACCTCCCTCAACCTGCTGCCAGTGCTCTTCCTAATACACCCCAGGATACTTTTGGTCTTCTTGGCCACCAGAGCACTGCTGGCTCATGGAGAGCTTATTGTCCACCAGGTCCTTCTCCATAGAGCTGCTTCCAAGCAGGTCAGGTCCCAGGCTGTGCTGGTGAAGGGGATTATTCCTTCCCAGGTGCAGGACCCTGCACTTGCCTTTACTGAATTTCAGAGGGGTCTTCTCTGCCCATCTCTCCAGCTTGTTAAGGTCCTTCTGAAGTGCTACATAGCACTCTGGGGTATCAGCAACTCCTCTCAGCCTTGTGTTGTCAGTGAACCTGCTGAGGAAGCACCTGGCCTTCATCCAAGTCATTGACAAATATGTTAAACAATACTGGGCCCAGTACTGAACATTGGGAGACACCACTAGTGACAGGTCTCCAATTAGACCCTGTGCCATTGATCTGTTATTTAGCCAGTAAATACAGTCAACTCTTTCCAATTAAGAAAACAAAACCCTTGTATTATGTATGACTGGTACTTCTATTTGGTAGGAAACATGTCCCATCTAGCATAAACACTGGCAATCCCAAGCAGGTATACTGTACTGTAGCTACTTATTCAGTCTAAATCCCAACTGTTAATTCTTACCAGATGTTAAACTAGACTCCAGCATCTCACAACTAATCCACCCAGTCACTGATGCCAATCCCTCTTTACCCAGCAAAAGCAGTGACATAGCTGAAAGTGGTAATGGAGAGAACAGCTATCCTAAAAGCATTCAGTAATTTGGGGCTATTTAAAATAGAGGATTACTTGTCCAACAGCTCATTTACTGGTTTTGTTTTCCATTCCACTGAGAAAAAAAAGATCACTTTACAGGGAAAATACTAAACTCTGTAATGATAAAGCACAGTTCTTAAATAATGGTTCCTTTGTTCTAGTGATAAGGGACATCAGTTAATCCGACACTGTGTTTTCAGCTTTCTGTTATTGATTTACACTTAACTTTAGGAAACAACACTTGTATTCCTGTATTTGTCTCAGAGCAGCTGGGAAACAAGCTTAGCATGGCAACAACCATGTTACAGAACTCACAGCAAAGTGATGTTCATGTAGTACTAAAAGGGTGTTTAAATCAGTGCCCAGGTTTGTTAGGCTGGCAATGAAGACTACAGGGAAGACAAGAAAAAAACACTGGAAACACCTAAGTGCATGTGACAGCTGGAAAATAATAAAAAAAAATCCTCCAAGTATTTAATAATATATAAACATGATGTAGTGTCATTTTGAGATGCTGTTTAGTATGAAAATTACTTGATGAAGCAAAAGAGTATAAATGGAAAGTAGAGAAAAAACCCCACCACAACAGCTGTTAGGAAGCAGAGATGCACCAGCATCAAGGCATAATAACCACCAGCCACATGCATGATCACACCATTTACACTTGAATGAAGACAGGGAAAATCAGGAACACTGTTAGTTATAAATCTTTGTAAATTATCCCATCATTATATGGGAGAAAGTTGCAATAAGGCTGAAGATTAGCACAGTTTTTGCTAGACAACAGGTATGAATAAGGCTTATATGTTTGTTACAAGATCAAATATTTTTCTGCCACATTTTACAGGAAAACAGTCTGTAAAGAAGTCCACAGACTTTATGGCTTGTTCTGTATGAGAGTTACAAATTCTGACCTCCAAGAAGCCAATGACAAAAGTCCAAGTAACTTCAACAGCCCTGGAGCAATTTGGTCATGTACTTATTAGCATTTCACTCAGGAAAAACATACTGCTGGCATGTCTTGCCTTGTACAATACCACGACTGTTTCCCCTGTGACAACTTGCCAGCACTCACAGAGATGACCATTCAGTATTCTAAGTTCCCTGGGATGACAGACAAGAAAAAGCAGACGGTTCTGAAGATGGCAGCAGGCTAAGTAAGGCCTTACCTGAAGCCTTGTCTTGCAAGGTTTTTCTTTGACAAAGAGGTGTAGCGAAGAGGAGTGCTCTTCCTAGAAAATGTTCCATAACTTAATCCCTTTTACTGCTCAAATACAAGGGTATCAAAATAATGTCTTTGACTCTGAATAACCATTCCACTACTGTCCTTTTCTGAAAGGCTTTAGGTCTTCACTTGAAAATAGGCAACACTGCCAAAATTCAAAACTGTGGTTAACATCTTTCAACTAAAGATGATGTTTACACTTCCAGGAAGCTAATGAGTACTTCTGCAACTTCCAGTAGAAGATATATGAAAAAAAATTGCAACACCTTAGAAATTATCACAGCACACACAACATTAATCTTTCATTGTTTTATGCAGAATGCTTTTAGGTTCTCATCTGGGTAAGAGGTGAAATGTCAAAATGAAAAGAAGCCAATGAGGAGATAGTTCAGCATGGTGAGTCAATAAGAAGCACTAATTTTCTATATCATGCACAGTTACAAGGAGTTTGGATAGAAGGAGACAAACTTTCTTACAACAGGACATCCCAATGGACCAAGGACCTGTGCTTAGGTAAATCTCCCTGGCGTATGCACCTGAAGCAGCTGTCCTCAGAAGATGTCTCCACCAGCTTCATATGGCAGCTCTGCTATTGACTTGAGGGAAAGAGAGGAAAGATGTACAGGTGAAAGTTCTTCAGGCAGTGTAAGGAATGAACTTGGTTTTGTGTTTAGCAAAATCTGGCTTTCTTTGCAGCTTTGACAAGGAAGGTGAATGCTAAATAGTAAGAATCATGAATTCCTTCTGACCTAGAACTGCTGTAAAATATAATTCAATAATTACGCTATATTTACTGTGCTTAATACAATCAGTGATGCTACTGGGTACTAATTAGGATTCTAGAGAATACAATGCAATTATTTTCTTATTGCAGTTTTCCAACTGAACATTTCACTCCATGCATTTCTTTCACTTTGCAATGAAGGGGATCAACAGGACACCAGTGGTCTAAAAAGCCAGCAGTAATTTTACATAATTTTTGATTACAGAGAATATTGCCTGAGGACAGTCAATAGGCAAATAGTCAACATATTTTTCTGGGATAAAAGAATCCCCTTGATGTGTTTGGTTCAAATCAGACACAAATTCCTGTCTCATGTTTCATCAGAGTACTTTGTACTTCAGGAAATAAACAGTTTTCAGAAAACTGGTTTTTTGAGAAGCCAGTATTTTCTGGGGAAGAATCATTCCACCTGAAAGTAACAAGTTAGTTTTTGGATATTTGTTTCTTAGAGAAAGCAACTCATGAGCATATCACAGTACAAAATCTCATGTGAGTATCAGCAAAGAGTACTTAAACTCCTAACAAATACAAGCATTTCAGAGTGTTCTGTTTTCACGCAGACACAGTTTGAGCAAACTATCAAATCTTCTTGGTAATAAACACACACACACACAAACCATAGTAAACACTGCTGACTGGTATTTCTCATGAAGTTTAACCTTTACTAAAAAGTTAAAACAGTGTATGGCATTTGCACCAGAAATATAGGTAAGTACTGTAAACATCATTAAGAAAGAAATAAAAGCACACAGAAATATTTTAACAATGCCTTCTGTAATGTGGTTTGAATTAAATTTGTAACACATTAATGTCTCCAAGAATCACCACAGAGTTATAAACTATATTTAAATGTGGCCTAGAATCTCTTAGCCTTCTAATTAAAAAATGTATTTGCTTTCCCAGAATATTGTATGCAATATTCCTATTCCAAAATAAACAGTATCAGCCATTCATAGTCCCCTAATTCAGCTGGGTAAATAACTGTAACTTTGTTTCATGGTACCCAGACTTTTCACTGAAACTAGTCCAAAGCAATGAAAAGGAGGACAGACACTTGATTACATATACTTCTTTCTCCCTTCATGAAGGCAGTGTAAGAGTAAATATAACAAACAACTTAAAAAGCCCTGGTGGAGGGCACTCACATATTGTTGTTAAAGGTTCTAGAAGAATCTGTACTACTGAAGAGCTGCAACATGAGGCCCTTTGAAATTATGTTCCTCCAGTTCTTTCATTCAACTTGTGTAAGAAAGTAGTTTGCAATGTTTCACATTTTTGAAGTTATTTTCTGTATTGTCTGTATGTGAGAGCCCTACTTAGCAATGGGGTTGCACAACACTAAGCATTGGAAAAAGACTTCAGATATAGTGCTGAACTTCAAGATCTGGAGCCTAATTTGCACTTAGATCCTTTAATTTCATAACACTTTATCACAATAAGGAACTTTAATGTCGTGGAAAAGTAACCCTTTTTCTACTCTGGGATTAACTCTAATTATTGGCTAACAGCTAAAAGCAGTGAGCACTTCTGCAGATATCTCCTTTGGGAGCAAAGGTGCTGGTAATTCCCTTGGGAGGCGTCTGCCCTATGGTCAAAACTGAGCAGGTGTGCTGTGATGTACTGGTAGGTGGCAGGTACCCTTGCACCAATGGAGGCACTGAAACTGCTCGAAGACACATGGCTTTCAGCTCTTGGAAATGGCTTACAAAAATCATACACAGTAAACAATGGATAAGGACTGTAAGATGCTCTCCAGAAACATATTTAATAAAATGAAAGCATGGTTGCACAAGTAATATATGTGTCTGAGCTTAATCTGACTGCAGTTGGGCAAATATGCTTTTCTGAAGCATATATTCACTGGATGCTATAGGAAATATAGAAATTATAATACTGGGATCTAGAGAAATACTTAAGTGATATAAATAATGCTATTATGCAGGGATATGACTTAATTACTGGCACCATACTAAAACTACCATGCTGCTGATACCCCAGTTATTTCTGCAGTAACTTATCCACTTCCCAGAAGTGGCAACCCACAATGACAGATGAGGGAGAAAGACCTGAAATTAAACTGAAAGAAATAATAAATAAGCTACAAAAGTAAGAATATCTGTACTTGTCCAGTACTATATTGTCTTCATTTCTTCTCCCTTGCCACATTTCCATTGATGTGAGAGGGTGATTTACAATGTCAAGGAAATCCATGTCTGCCTCTGCTGAATTACTGCATTCATATTTCTACTTGTTTGTAGCGAACTAAAGTCATAATAAATCCAGCTATGTAGATGACTCATACAGGCTGTCTTTCATTTAACAAGACATCTTTAAATACCACTCTTATTTAACTCATACTCATTACCATCAGCAAGCAATATGTGCGCCGTACCATCCTAATTGCCAGAAATTTGAGCAAGTAAATCATTAAAAGGTTAAGTTATTTTTCATGCTAAATATAATGCATGATATTACTCTGCTTTATTTTGTTATTATGAATAATGGAATGTCCTATAGTCGTATCAATTTATAATTATGCCAGATCACATGGCAGGGGGGAAACAAGAACAACAAACAACAAACAGATGTCATTTCTGCTTAAATCCTCCATGTAAATTACAAACCTTTAAGTTAGACAGGGCTTCCTTTGCAGAGCACAACATCCAGATGGAATCTCATCAGCAGAGCAAGAATTGAAACAACTTTGTTTCAATTTTCTTAAAAGCAAAGTAACAAAATATCTTTCAAACAACACCCAGCCTGCTTTATATTTCCCGATTTGATTCTTAGACCTGCTTTTTGGCATTATTTGTGAATATAAATCTTCAAGGCAACAGTGAAATGCAAGCATTTTGGCCAAAGACGCAACATGCATGAGAAAATTTCATATGTTGCTGACACCACCACCATAGGGTGGGTCTTACTGTCCAACATGAAAATCTACAGAGGTAAATCATCACCTCTGATGAATGGTGTACACTAGGCACAGAGCACCCTTTCAGCTCCTACAAAATGCAGTTCTGTAGATGAGAAAAATCTCTTTCATGTGCTACCTATTCCAGGATATTTTATTCTAGTTTAATTCTGCTGAACATCAGAGAACCAGTGATAAATCCAGAGTCCTTAACATACACTAAACTGCAACCTGTCATCTCCCTGAAGCTGAGAATGGAAGCTCTTTGGTACCTCTTCCAAATAAATGACAGAGCTTAGCTATCCCTATAATTTGGAGACATAAGGAGGAATAACATTATACATGGATAGTTAATACATATCTTAGTAATATTAAACTAGTTAGTGGGAAAAAAATGATTGTTCATCAGTTAGACAGAAAACTGTAACTGCTGTAATGCTTTCTCTGACAACTCTGTTGCAGATGCAAATTGATCTAATTTCATTCATCACAAGGAATTTGATTAGGAGTGAAATTTCCATTTATTGGTTAGCGTTAAAAACACACTCCTAGGAATTGCATGTAAGTCTGCTTTTATACTATTGTGCAGCAGGTAACTTCCTAAACACATTTGCATTCATCTTGTCTCTGCCTTGGATATATTAACCATTGATGAGAGTTATGCTTCTGAATTAGGGAAAAGAATAAAAGGTAACTACTTTAGACTAGTTATACATGTACAGCTTAATTTTTCTGGGAAAAAGAAAAAAAACCACATATTCCAAAGACTTATCTTTAAAATAGTTTTGGCAACTGCCCTTTATGTCATGATGTACTTTGAAACGGCAGTTGTTGGCAGGAGAAACAGATGTGATAATACACAATACTTTTATCCTGATAATCATGGTCGCAGAGTTTGTGTGTTCTTTGCATCATCGGAAATCACCCTTTTAAGATGTTCCAGATCCCACCAAACTAACAATTGACAAAGTGTATTACAGATTACACACTACTAAGATAAGATAGCAAAGATTTTTCTTTATATTGTTTAATGTTTTACATTGTAAATGTTATGGGAAAATGCAGTGAAGCAGAAACATATAAGGCAAAAAAAAATTATTTATATTGCAAACATATGTGAACCATTCATCATTCATTCTCAGAAAGATAGCTATGTTTGAAAGCTATGGCAGATATCATCAGGAAATATCTGTTTCAGAACATTTTTGTGACAGAGGATCTCAGGTCAAGCAGAACATGTATATGTGTGGTCACATCACTTATTGTTAAATGTAAAATGAAGTTTACATTTATGATTAAACCCAGAAAATATCATTTAAGGCAGAACTCTAATCATGTTACTGGCTAAGTATTAAGCTGACCATTTTGACAAAAATGATACGCACGTCACAAGACTGAGGAAAAAAGTGCTGTTAGGAAAATGATGAGAAGACATAATTTACCTTGTGCAACTGATAGTATTGTTTGGCACCTACTCCTCCTTGCTCTTCTCCTGTCCATAGCACCAAGCGCAGAGTCCTTTTCGGGCGAAGTCCTAAAACATAGGTTTTAATAATGTTTTTAGTACTAAATAGGTATATAGTTGAGCACTGTTTGAGCATTGTTCTCCAATGAATGAAACCCCTGGGTTTTCACAAACCAAACACAAGCTATTTCAAGTTTGGGGTTTGCTGTCTAGAATAGCTTTTTCTTGTACAGAGAGAAAGACTGGGGTGTGGGAGAGAGTCCACGTGAGGAAAGAGCGGGCTGTTGTGATGCTGCTACCAGTTGCAGTAGCACAAGAAGCATATTTTGGGAACATACTGTAAGTGTCTGAAAACCACAACATAAAGTAACTACCTTGACAGATTTCCAAAACACACGTTTCTGTCATTGTGGTGGTCTGCAGTAAGGAATGCACATCTGCTTCCAGCAGATCCAAATAAAATTTTTGTGAGAACTACCACTGATTTCTCATGGTTAATCTATTACAATTAATTGATAACAAATTGCTAGATTTTTATGAAAAATGTTTATCTATTTCAAAAACTGATGGGTTATATAATATTATTTTGCTTTTTATCAGAGAAATGAAAAACAACAATCTGTACTTTGGAATCTGAATGTTGGCTGCCGAATGTATGCACAACTTCCTGAAACAAGGCAAACATTAGACTATTTTCTATTTTGCTGTGGTAGCTCAGTAAAAAAGATAAGTTCTCAAATAAATTTTGAAACCATTTCTGCCATGGCAGAACTGAACCAATAGAAGTTGTTGCCCTTTATTTATTTGATTGTTTATATTAATAAATGAATACATTTGAGACATCAAACTTGAGAACATGGAAGAGCAGACAGATAAAAAGTCTTCTCTGTGCAGTGGAATGCTAATTATGTTAGAAATAAATAAGGATAAAACAGTGAGGAGATTATCACAAGTGATAAAGCATAATGTACCACACACACTTTTTTGCTGAGGAGAAATAAAATCAGTATTGCTGGCAAAACTTATAACTGAAATGGACAAAGATTGCCAGTAGGTGTGTCCTTCATTAACTTTTTTCTCTCAACACAATGAATATCATCTGAAGATTTCTTTCTCAAAACTACATGCTAGCAATCCTCATAACTGAAGGCAGACTATAGAAGGAATACCCCAAATCTGAAGAAAACAGCTTGGATTTTCCAATATTTCATAATGAAGAAAGTGCAAACAAGTGGTTTAAAGGTGTATTTTTTAAATGTTAATCTGCTGACTGTAAACAGAAAGGTTGTCAAATCTCATTGCTTTAAAATCCACCTCCCAGTGGATTCCCTGCTCTCCTAAATCATAGGATTAGCCTCCTTCACTTTTCAAATCAGATGGCCAATGAGGTGAAATTAAAGTAATAAAATAGCTATCGGCTTTAAGTCAAAAAGATCTAAGCCCAACATAACTACAAATGTGTCAGCAGTTTGCTTAGAAGAGGTGGCTGTAAAACAGAAAAAGTGCTGGGTATAAAGCACAGAGTGGCCAGTCCTGTAGTATGGCTCCAGTGGCACTGAAGTTTAAGTGGAAAAAAAGGATTTATTTGTCATATCACAAAATGCAAAGCGCTGAAGCCCCGTCTCCAGTCCACCACACCAAGGCTGTGAGAGCAGCTTTGGCAGGAAGGGCTTGAGATGGGAGCAGCAGCTCCTGCCTTCTCCCAGGCACAAACCAAGATGTTTTCATTTGCCACTAAGGGGTCAGTCAGTCATATTTGGCTCAGATGGGCTCTAGCCTCAGCTGATTTCTCCTGCTTTCCAGGAGCTTGAGATCTCAGTTCACTTGTGGAGAAGGTTGAGATTCTTATGGCCCTCTCCTAACCCACCACTGCATCTGTCCATTGAAGCTGAGGGAAAAAAATAGCCCTGCTGAGCTTTGATCTTTCCAGTCCCAGGGTGGTTTATCAGCTCTTCCCATCTCACAGATTCCTGACAGCAAATTCGTTAGTGTGCTCTACTGAAATTAAATGGGCAACTTAAAAAGAAAATAATAATAAAATCCCCATATGTAAGCTATGGAGGCAGTTATTTCAAATACAAACCAAGTGTACAGAGGAAAATTTAATTTCCTTATTATCTTAATCTGAAAGTGATAAGTATTTATCTACCTGTTATTAAAAACAGAGCTATTCTGACCAAAGAACAGCAAACAAATCCAATACTCACAAGCAAAATTGCTAAGAATATTCTCAAGGCATATTTTTATTAAAAAAAAAGTTGTGTACTAAAGTTACAATTTTTTAAAAAAATTAACTAATTTGGTTTGACTCTTAAAACTCCTAGTCCTTAAGCAAGGTATCACCTCCACAAAATCATAAGTCTTGCAGATCACAGCCAAATATATATTGAAAAGACATGATAAAATAGGGAAAACTATGTTCTGTGATAGGTGTAACATGTAGAGGGGTAGGTAGACAATTTTAAAATGATGGAAAACGGTTCCACAAATAAAATAGTGCCTCTTTCCTTTTCATATGTATAAATGACTTATTATATAGTATTAAAAATAACGAGGGTATCAGAAGAAAAAAACCTACAGATGATTTTAAAAATCTCCAATGTTTTAGAAAAATTTATCAGTTTTTTTTTAACTCTACCTTACCCTTAACCGGGAAATACAATCATAATTTACCACAAAGGTACATATTACTGATCAGCCTCTACATTCTCATGGTTTATCTAAAGTACAAAAAATACTGTAGGGCACTTGGGCTCCTAAGCTGAAGAATGAAATAAAACCATCAATACGATCAATCAGTGACTACAGATATGTGTGTAGTGAGCACAGCAGGACACTTGCTCTATTACACTCCCTCTGAGCTGCAGTGGCTGCCAGCCTTTCATTCTCCTCGGGTACCACAGACACTTCAGTCATACCAAGATGCAGCTGCTATTGACTCTGTTTTCTGTTTCTTTTAAATCAACACAGATTGCCACCTTTCTACATATCTGCAGCAAGACTTGAATTTTATGTCCTACATGTCTTGGTCATGCTTGATAGAACTGAGACATTCTCACATAGTATTGTTTGGTACACATAGAGACAAATTATAGTGAACTGTCATACGTAAAGTAAAAAAAATATACCCGTATCACTCTCAAGACAGCACATAAGTCAGGAAGGAGAATTTGCATCATCTTTTTTTGAATCAAAACAGAGATTAGTACTGTAAACACTAAATTTCCTTCAGTAACTATTTTCCCACTTTATAAAAATAAATCCTTACTGATAGAGAGGATTACAAAGATAAAGTATTTTCTAAGAAGACAGTGTGTACATGGCTAACAGACTTCCTCAATGTTGTTCTAAGACTGATCACCCCATAAAAACATAAAAAGCATTTCATGTTTGCAAAAACGGATTTTTTTTCCCTGTAAATCAAGGCACTGGAATCACATACAAACAAATCAAATAGTTCAGCTTACATTAGGCATATAAGCAAACTGCAAATGGATGTGAGTAGATTAACAGGTGTTGTGGTTTAACCTCAGCTGACAATCAAGCATCACACAGCCACTTGCTCACTCCCCCACCAGTGGGATGAGGGAGAGAATTGGAAAGATAAAAGCTGGAAAACTCATGGGTTGAGATAAAGACAGTTTAATAGGGAAAGCAAAAGCTGCACACACAAGCAAAACAAAATAAGGAATTAATTCATTCCCAAGATTCTGCATAAATGACATAGCAAAGCCTTGATCTGAGCATAAAGTAGAATAAGTTGCAGTGCCGGGTTAGGGAGGTGATTCTGCCCCTCTACTCTCACTTCTCTTGAGACCCCACCTGGAGTACTGTGTCCTGCTCTGGAGTCCTCAGCACAGGAAAGACACGGACCTGTTTAAGCAGGTCCAGAGGAGGGTCACAAAGGTGATCAGATGGATAGAGCTCCTCTCCTATGAAGAAAGGCTGAGAGAAGAGAAGGCTCCAGGGAGACCTTCAGAGCAGCCTTCCAGTACCTGAAAGGAGTCTACAAGAAAGACGGGGACAGATTTTTTAGCAGCGCCTGTGGCAAGAAGGGCAAGGAGCAATGGTTTTAAACTAAAGGAGGATAGATTCAGATTAGACATAAGATGTTTTTTACAATGGTGGTGGTGAAGCACTGGCTTAAGTTGCCCAGAAAGGTTGTGGATGCCCCATTTTGGAAACATTCAAAGTTAGATTGGATTGGGCTCTGAGCAACCTGATCTAGTTGAAGCAGTTTCTGCTCTTTGCAGGGGAGTTGGACTAAGTGACCTTGAAAGATGCCCACCAAGCCAAACTATTCTCTGATTCTATGTTCCCTAACTTTCTAGTAGTGCCTAAGTCACTAATGTATTTGCTTCAGGAGCTACTAGGGAGAACTATATACAGATACATCGTCCTTAAGTCCTGTGCACTGCTGCATTTACCACCATGAGCTACACCTTTTTCTGTATTGTTGTCCTGTGGCCTGGAATTTCTTTAAAAGGGTATTTATACAAAAAGTAGTGAGATACATGATGAAGCTGCTGACAATCTTTAAATTCATATTTCACTTCCTATCTTTTTCAGGGATTAGACACAAGGGATTTACCATGTGACATTAGTTGGGATATTTCTTATCATGCATGTACTTCTCATAAAAAGCCTGGACTTTACAAAACCTCTGTCACAGTGTAAGATTAAAAAACCATTTTCCTAAAGAAGATAATAACTCTTCATCAAAAACAGTGGTACAATCTCCTTCCATTTCAAGAGACTATTATCTGATTTATGTATTCTGTGGTATGGGCAAGCACTGTTCTAGAGAAAAGGCTCTTACCACTAGCAGCCTGTTTCCCTGGCTAATTTCAAATAATATACATACAAAAATAAACTGTAACTAATAGGATGATGGTAATAACACAATTAATTGAAGATGTCCAGACTTCTTTCTCTAAAGATCAAGAAGTCTCCATTCTAAATTAGCAGGACTTTGGTTTTCATTCTGTTATTAGATACAGTCCTCTATGGTTCAGACAACTGATCTCACTATTTGGGCAGAAAAGAGACTAGTCAGACATTTATTTAAGAATAAATGTTTTTTAATTGAGTGACACATAATGATTTAACAGAGAAAATCACAGAATGGCTTGGGTAGGAAGGGACCTTAAAGGTTATGTAGTTCCAATCCCTCTGCCATGGGCAAGGGACATTTTTCACTAGACCAGGTTGCACCCATAACTTACCTGGGCAAACCTGTTCCAGTGTCTCACATCCTCACAGTAAAGAATTTCTTCCCCATATCTAGTCTAAACCTACTCACTTTCATTTTGAAGCCATTGCCCCTTGTCCTGACACTACAGGCTCTTATAAATAGACTCTCTTAATCTTTTTTTTAGGTCCCCTTTAGGCACTGAAGGCCACAATTAGATCATCCCTAAGCCATCTCTTTTCCAGGCTGAACAATTCCAATTCTCTTAGTCTTTCCTCGTGGGAGAGGTGCTCCATCCCTCTGGTCATCTTTGTGGCCCTCCTCTGGACTTGCTTCAGCAGATCCACATCCTTCTTATGTTGGGGTCCTCAGAGCTGAATGCAGTTACTTAGGTAGGGTCTCATGAGGGCAGAAAAGAGGGGTAGAATCCCCTCCCTCCCCCTTTTGATGCATTCCAGGACATGTTTGCTTTATGGGCTACAAGTACACATTGCCAGCTCACACCCAGCTTCTCACCCACCAGCACCCTCAAGTCCTTCTTGGCAGGACTGCAAAGTGAAAATCTTCAAAAAACAAGGAAAAGCACACCTCAAAAAAACCTTTCAGTACTACTTAAACCTTGACTATGGCATATTTCTAATTCTCTAGTGAAGCTCAAATTGAACATGGGAAAGAGCTTTTTGCTTTGAAAATTGCCTGGTCTGCTTACATAGGTCTAATGCAGTGCAAATCTTGATTTTTGTCTATCGATAGGTTCTGTTTGCAGCATTGAGGACGAAGCACTGCACAAAATAGCACAGGGAAGCAAGTAAACCTCTGAGTCTTGAGGGTCTGGAATAAAGAGAGATAAAGTCTGGAGGAGAAGAAACATGGGATCACAGGAAGAAGACAGGAAATGGGCAGGTCTGGGGCTGGAGAGGAGGAAATGAAAGTGGAAAGAGAAGCCAAGCTGGGTACTGCAGCTCAGTCTTGCCTGGGGCTGGCAGCTTGCTCAGAAACATGTTTTGAGGGCTAAAAGGACATGGCACCGCCACTGGCACAGACTGTGAGCAGATGTTTGGACAGGCCCCTGCAAAGAGGGCACAGGGGAACAGCAATGCCCAAGGTGAGCCAGGCTAGGGAAGGACTGGGCCTGCAGAGCATCATTGGCCTTGACAGCAGTGCAGCAAGACACTGCGATTACCCAAGCAATTTTCTTTTCCTGTTTATAGGGAGGCTGATGAGCTAACAACAGAAGGGCAGATTTACAGAAGAGTAGAGGTGGGAATTGTGAGAGGTTTTAGATAGATTTATTTGTAAAAAGCAATGGAATATCCAAGAGGAAATGTCAAGGAAGGAGATGGATATACAAGACTGGAGGGGAAAGTTGTGAATGATTGGCAAGTCTAGTAACTAAAAATAACATGGATTAAGCCTTTTGACTGGGGAGATGAGGGGACAAAGGGGGAAGCCAAGCCCAGAGCCCATTGCAATGGGTCAGGTGGCAAGACTGCCAGAGGGAGGCATCCTGTGTGGACACCTTCCTGCCGCCCAGCAGCACAGCTCGGGGGAGTTCAGATGAGAAGCACTGCCAAATGTGCTCTTTTGCACATGTGGTCTTAAAAAAAGAACTGCTTAGTGTCATGAAGCCAATACAAATACTGTCTACAGTTAAAAAAAAACCTTGCCTGTGTAAAACAGCAAAGCCCAGAATCAGCAGAGGACTCCTCCACACTGTGCCCTGCTCTGGTCCTGTCAACATGTTCTCCAAGTCCCGAAAAAGGAACAGGACACTGTCCATCTTTAAAACACCCCTTATTTCTCTTTAGGAACATGTCCTTCCTTTAAAGTGTTTGGACATCTCATCAAATTGTTGAGCAGAAAAGGTAATGGAAGGCCCCACTCCTGCACACTATGAGATTACAAATATCAGCTGCAGTTTGATCTTACCAAGTGGTGGCTCTGCATTCTGCCTCTGCTGCCCCTCTCTTGGATCAGAAAAAACCTGTGAGTCAGAAAATGCAGCAGCCACACTTGTGTCTCCATATTGAACATTTATACCTTTAAAAAAAAATGACAGTAAGCACAAGATGCCCTTGACTTCATTTGTGAAGGGTTTCTGCATTTCACCATGTCAGCCATGGTACATATTTGAAAAAACCCAACAACCCACAACAGTCTCTATTGCCAGGTTTTCAAGATTTTACAGATAAACAAAGCTCAGATTTTATCTTGAATTTCCTGGGTAAATTAAAGCCTGCAGAGAAGCAGCAGTCCACAAGACATAGGGCAAAATTGCTATATATGTCTAAATTTACCACCAGATTATCAACCTTTTATGTTTGCAATCACCCCTCTGCTATGTCAACACAGTATGAAAACCCAAGATTTAAGTACTTGCCAGATACATATTCAACCAAATGTTAAAATGGAGAAATATATGCATTTGTAGTGTAACAGCATATGCAGATATTTCATACCAAGCAGATTTAACTTGAAAAAGTGAAGGTCAGAATAAAATATGCAACTTTGAGAAAGTGGAAAGAAAGTAAGAACAAGATGTTAATATCAGGCACATTTGAGTAAAGGAAAAAAACATCGACAGTAAAAGAAGTCATTTAATTATGTTTCACAACATATCTCCTAGACAGTAAACAACTACACCACCACAATTACAGGAAATTCAGAAAAATGTTTAACAAAATTTTCGGCAAGTAAGTTAAAATTGCAGTTATATGACTTCAATTAAACTAGCAGAAAAGGAATGACTCCAGTGATCATATTTTTAATAAAATATATCTTTAGTGCCAGTGAGTTTGGGCTGGAGAAATGTAACTTCATACTAAGACTACAGTGAATTGCATAAAAATCTGTCTAATGGTTTTCCAGTCGCATTAGTCATGGGTATAATTCAGATGAGAGTTACAATTTCAATTTTAAATTAAGTTTTAAGGGGGAAAAACTGTCTAATCAACTTCCTGTAAGTTACATAAAAAGCAATTCAGGTAGTACCTTAAAATTCTTACATGCATTGTTATAAAAACATTTCTGTTGTCTCTTGTGCCTTTATCCCATGAAACAAAAATTTGATTGTGCCAGACCATGCCTAAATCTATAGGAAAGTTGACTCATGAAACTCCATTTCCTCATAATGATGGCAAAGAGATGAAGAGGGGGAACTACACATAGCACCTATCACCATACACTTTCCTTTCTCATGTGCATACACATCATCATCCAGGAATGCAGGAAAGCTGTGTAAAAGGTGTGATGACTGGGATTAGATTGTGTCAACAGCCATCCTTCCTTCATCAGGCTGCTCTAGCAGTAATGGCATCAGACATCCTACCCTGGGAGCGGAAGAGGAAAATGTCCCCTGTTCATCTACTTGACTCCTGGTATTCACGGGCTCTGGCAGCTCTGTACAGCAAATAATTTTCTTACATGGAAGAACAGGACTCTCAGGAGGACTTTGAGATGCAATCCAGACAGGAGACTCCCTAGCCTAGCATGGCATGCAGACATGACCAAACATGAGCTCAGTGCACAAGACAATAGCAAAAGCAGGGACTGCTCTACTTTGTGTCATAACCCTTCACTATAGTGGTCTTTGGAGTGCAGCCTTTCCTGAAGTCTATATTGACTACTTCAATAGAAGCAGGAGTTCAGATAACAATAACTGGCAACACCTTACACTGGCTGCAGCTGAAGCAATTGAAGGGAAAGAGGACAAGTTTGTCATGTGGCAAATTCACAGTACAGCCATTGCCTTCAGAAGATACCCTCTGTAAACATATAGACTGGGCAGTAGCTGTTGGATAGGTGTGCAGGTCTGGGCTTGGCAGGGCTTAGCTTAGTGATGAAGGAAGCAAGACCCAAACACAACCAGGGAAAGGCAGAAAACACATTTCTGAACAACGAGAGAGAGCTTGTGGCTAAACACTGCTGAAAGAAACCTGGGATGAGAACAAAGGACCCATTGACTATTTGATTCCTCCTGTGCTAGCAGAGATGAGACTCTGAATATAAACTAGAATGTAGTGCCAAGTAGAAGACCCCAACAGCTTCTGTTCTAAACAGGAAAAAAATTTACTCCAGCTGTTTTAATTAAATAGAGACATAGCAGTTATCACTTCCAAAGTTTTTCAGAAGGAAGCAGTGAAATTAATCCATCAAAATCGACTGCATCTGTAACTCCAGTGGACTCTCTGCTGCTGTTAGAAGACTTAAAATACCATGTTTGGAAAGCTGACATTGCCATATTACACCGTTCTAAAGACTTTTTTCTGTCACTGCTGTTATTCAGTTCACTCAAGCTCCTTTTAGGGATGAAAATCCCACATTTCCAGCACTGGAGTGTGAGGTGCTCCCCAGGGTTGAGGAAAGGCAGAACACCTGTGGCCTCAGCTGGGAAATGTCCCTCAGCCAAGCAATGAGAGAACTCAGCTGGATTAGGAGCAAAGAGGCAGCACTGGCTAAGGTTCTGAAAGCACCTGATACATACTAGCTGCTTCTTGCTCAAATTCACTGTACATAAATACTAGTCCTGAGCAAGATAAGATCAGCCACGGGCTTGGAATGTTGGGAGAGGAGCATAAATATCTCCTTCACAGAAACTGACAACCAGCTTTCAAGCAGGATCGAGTTCCACATGCTGTCTGTCCAACCAAACACAAAATAGGACAACAAAATAAATTTTTTGTAGTTTTATGGTGATATTTTATGTGTAGTTGCTTAACTAGTCTCTCACCTTACCTGGGAGACCAGCTTCTTTTGTAAATGTCATGCACGGCAGGGACATGAGAAACTGTGTTTCAAGTGACACCAGAGCACTAACCAGACCAACATGAAAATGCTGAGGCAAATGGTATTGCCCAGCTCAAGAGATATCCTTTCTTCTCCTGTAATTAGCAACACAGCTGTTATTCTGTAAATCTAGAAACCCCCAGTTTGCTTGCATGCTGCCTCTCCTACAGCTTCCAAAGGCCCTTACATCATGGTACATCTCATACAATACCCCATGGATTCCCTCAGCTTAAAGATGGGAACTTCTCAGCCTTTCCTCTCTAAAACTCCAGTGTCTTCCCATCATCTCTAAATTACCCCCCAAAACACCCTTGCTACTGCCATAGAGGTACTTGCTACCTGACACACAATGTTTACAGACAGATTAAAAGGAAAGAGATGCTGGTGCTTATAGCCATGTTACATCTGTTCTGGTAACCAGGTGTTTGCCATCCTAATGAGAAGATAAAAGTGGAGTTTCTTCCTGCCTTTCCTCAGGTGGGATATAAATGTACTTGCCCATCTCTCCTCAATCACCCATTTGCAAAGAGCATATCAGAACTTCATATTCTAAATATTTTTATGCCTCTATCAAATTTCATTAAGATAGAACAAAAGGTTACAAACTGCAGAGGGCTCGGGAAGGCAGCAGCTGCCAAACACAGACAGGCAAACTTCCCATTGTACAAACTCAGTGCCTCGGACACTCTATCTGCAGGTACGGAGGGTAATCTCTTAAGGAGCGGAAATCCTCAGCTAATCACAACAGCCCTAACTTCACTGAAGGAAAGAGAGTTTACTGATTCCAAACTACCTCAGCAATTCTAAAAACATCTTTATTCCCAGTAAAAGGAATAAGAAGTAGTAACCACCTGAAATGTTCATCTTTCTTCACAAAAACAACGGTGGAAATACTTTCAGTTCTTCGTTTTTCAGGCATGTATGGCATGAAGCAGCTTCCCCCAGATCTTGCTGATCAGTGGCACATATAAGCTTCAAGAATTCTATACTGGTTTTTTTTTCCTTCATGCTTCATCAAAGTTCAGCATTAACTGGGAGAAAAGACTCCTTTGGATAACAATAGTCAATATGGCCATTAGTTGGTGATTTTTTTGAGGTTAAATACCAGCAAAGGAATCACCTGTGAGAGTACAGTTGATAAGGAGAACTTGATTTGGGTACACTAAGGAAAACACTTCCTTTTACACTGGTCAGAAGATATCTATGACCAGTATGGGTACCAACAGGTGCACAAGCCAGTGAAGACATATAACTGTATATTACTGAAAGGGATATTTCAAGAGTGAAATTGCAGCTGCACAGAAGAGAAAACATAGCAAGATTCACAATTTTCATTATATATACATACATGTGTGTGTATATGCATATTAGATAGATAGATAGATAGATAGATAGATAGATAGATAGATAGATAGATAGATAGATTTTGCTGAAAGTAACCATCTAAAAGTCAGCATTTGCTCTTAATTTGCTGGTTGTGCTTCCTGCCTGGAGGAGATGGAACTGCTCCTCCAACAGGTCCCCCCGCTTCCAATCACTGTAGCATGGAAGATGACAAGAGCTATTACAATAATTAGAAGCAAATTATTCAGACAGACTGAAACTTGTCACTTTTTATCTCTTCTACTTTTAAGGGCTAACTGAATAATTATAGCTTTAAACAGCATTCAAAACTACAGTAGTGCACAATCTGGCCCTATATTTTTAAGGTATTACTCTTTCAAAATGTATACTTGAGATTTTACATTAACCAAATGCTTTTATTCCCCTCTCTGGGGAATTTAGGTTGAACAATTTAAGTTCAGTCTGATTTCATGTAGTTGCATTTCTCTCAAAAAGAAACAACATTCATTTGAAGGCAAAAAGGGAAATGGAAAAAAAAATCCTACCAAAACTTTGAAGATTTGAAGACTGTGTAAAATTACTTGAGATTGTGCTACTGGTACATGTTCTTGTAGGGAACATTTAACTATTATGGTGCCTGAAAAGCTAAAACTACCAAAACCAAATAAAACATGAAGAAAAAAATATCAATATGGTACAGACTGCCAGGCCTATTAAAAAAAAAAGGAAAGATAAGGAAATATACAGGCCAACGCACTGAGTAACTGATTCACTTAGAAATAAAAGCAAAAACTATTAAAAAATTTACTTGAGGCATGAAAATAAATTGTATTGCTTAAAATAAAATCTAACCATCTTAAACCATAATTTTAAAGATTTTTCAATTAATTTCATGTATTTGGTCCTAAGCCAATAGCTATTAAATGGTTTTGGGAGGAGGTTATGCTGAAAGTATGGAATTGTATTTAATTATAATCATTCTTCAAGTACTACAGGGAACTATCAAAATCCTAGTTAACAGGCATAATTTGTGTCCACCAGCCATGTCCAAGGTTTGCAGTGATATCATGATGAAATACTATTATATCATCACTGAAAAAACCTGCTTCAATAGTGCAGTAGTATCAGCATCCTGCTTTCATTAACGCAATGGCCTATGGCAAAAGTACTGGCAGTAGTTGTCACTACGCAAGTACAAACGTCATACTTTAGAATTCATATTTCAGAATGCTTACTTCAGCTTGAGGATCATATCACCATAGCTGTGAGATCAGTTATACCCTAGTAAAAGCAGACACAGTTTTTATGGCTACACAACTGTCCTAGTTCAGCAGCTGGGACCAGTTTATCACTGTGTGGGTGTGACCAAAGCTGTATATTCTAAACCCTCTATATAATCTCTCATGAACTGTTAACAATGGACCATTTGCAGCAGCTGCCCAGGGCACACCTGACCCCTCATGCTGTGAGCTGGATGTGAAAGAAGCCTGTGAGATAAGAGCTGTGATAATTCCCTTCCAGGGAGTCGTTAGCACCTTCACACCCAGCCTGAGGGGGCGTGTCTGCCAATGGGCCATCAATGATTCCAAAATACCCCCTGACTCACAGAGTCAGATCACCCATTGTGGAACTCTCCGCCCTGGGGGAGGTACTGGGCAGCCCCACTTGAACTGGAGGGTATATAATCTTTGGGTTTGGGGACTTCTGGGACAACTCGCCAGATCCAGAAGAGGACCAAAACCTTGACAGGACTGTGACCGTCATCTGCACCAACAGGTTTTTCCCTTTCTTTTACTTTGGACTCAGGGGGACAACGTGGGCTCAGCACAGGGGCTAATAAACACCATTCTGTTTGAGCCCCAGGGTGCTGGGCTATACTTCTGAGTTTTGTGGGTTAAACCCAATTTCTCTTTTGTCACTGCATTTATTGTAATATTTTTATTAAATTGTAACTCTGACTTATAATCTCTCTTGAGTTGCATTCATTTCTCCTGCCGGTTTACCTTTAAACCAGCGCAACAATGCATCATGGCTCTAAGACTCCCAGTACACATGCACAGAGCCAATCAATTGGTTTATCCTCACTTCAAATGTATTTGGTGGACTAGTCCGAGATTAAATTTATCAGAGTCCAACAGGATATTAAACAAAGTCTCCACAATTCAAAACACAATGCTCACTCAAGACATAATCTATGGAATTGATTTTAAATAAAACTCATTCCTTTGTTTCTCACACAATCTGCACAATCTCTTATTTTGCTGTCCTTTTTTTGGTCATATTTTGTGTGCATAATAAGATATAAAATCTGCATTAACCAATCTGCTGTGGAGGGTAGTTTATGAAAGGCCCTATCCCCTCCAGTTATCTGCAGGTTAGTTGTGACAATCCAGAAGTTCTCTCCCAGCCCTATGTTCCTGCAGGACACTGGCACAACACGGAGGGTTGAACACAACAGCTGTCCACAACAGAGGGCACCAGCAAAGGCTCTGGCATTTCCCAGCTGAGAGAACAGCATTTCACCACAGATCACACAGAAAACACCTAGGCTAATACTACCAGAGGAAATCAAATATTTGCACAAGAAGAAAGTGATGAATTTCAGTCATGCATGAAGGGAAACACAGTGAATAAGAATTATACAATGCCACCATGAACTTGCCCTTAAGAGACACAGAACAGTTTATTCTGAATGGAATAGAGTAGCAAACACAGCAGAATTATTTTTTTTCTTGATGGTGGAAGAAACAGACAATTTCCCATGCATCATAAAAAAGGAGACTAAAAACACTAAAAGAAGGAGTAGACCTGGGTTCTTCTGTTGAAGAATCTTATTTAATTTGCTTTTAAAAGAACAAAAATTTAAACACGTGCACTTGTTTCAGTTACAACTGATAATCCAATCATTCCAAGGCTGGCAATTGAGAGACTAGAGGTTCAAATAATGCAAAGTAAAGGAATAGGAACTCACAGGGATGTCTGCTGTTCACCACTGCAGTATGCGAGTGGCTAATCTCATAATGGAGCTTGTCTACAAAAAGCTCTTCAAGAAAGACTGAGTTGTTAAAGTGCAGAAATCCTTCTGTGGGAAGCAGGGAAAACTAGTTTATTATTTAAAAGCTGCCAGAGCTAAGAGCAGGAGAAGCAGCTGATTTTAGTTTCTAATGAACACGTGGTACATTCCTCTTTACCACAGGTTGCAGTTCTGGAAAAAGGGAATAAGGAGAAAAAATAGATTCCATCTGATGAAGGGGGAGAAGCAACCTTGGATATCAGTTAAACAACATAAAAATTCTGTTTTGCACTAGTTTTAAGGGGATAGGGTTATAGTGACAAAATCCCAATGGAAGTAAAACCAGCAAAAAACTACAGGTCAAGCAGTAAGACTCAAATTTGCAGTTTGGAGACCAGAAATCACACTAGGCCATGGCAGGTTTGGAACAGCAGGAGACCAGACCAAACTTTGAGAGTCTGGGTGTCTGAAGAACATAGGTGATGGCTGTGCAGCCACAGCTCCCTCCTGCACATACACTGGCCCTGTATCATCTGACCCCATGGGCAATCTCTCCCACCACACACACCCTATATAAGCCCACGTAGACTAAGCCTTTCCACAATAATATGCTGTCTGCAGCCCATTTCTACCCATGAGTCAGAGTAAGGCCATGAGCAGAAAAAATTGGTCTTTCAGACCCCACACAGGGGAGGCTATGCAAACTAAGAAGCAGAGGCCTGAGCAAGTCCACACTAGTATTTTATCCATAGCATTCCTGCAAGAGAACTATCCAGGCTAGAAGCTGCCTTTTCCTCTTTATCTCCTTATCTACACTGACAGCAGGAGAGTTTAGTTCCACTCCTGCTGATCAGAAATCCCACAGGATCAAAACCAGCAAGTTCAGGGACAACAACCTGTGTACTACAATACCAGCTTCAGGAGAGTCCAGCTGATCAACAGGCCAAATTCCAAGAACCCAGTCACCTTGTCCCTCTGCTGGTTACCAAGAATGATTCAAAGAATTGATCCCTGGAACCAGAACATGGCTTTGCTTCCCACAAACCTATTCTAGCACGATACTACAGCATGCAAGGCCTCAGTGTCAAATGTTGCTTGACAAGACATATGAGCCCAGTGGTCATCATGGTTAAGACAAATTTCACCGAAAGTGTATCCTTGTAGTGATAAGACTCAAGTGTGTGCTTCCACTGACCTGGATTACATTCACCAAGGAGATGAGCTGTCACAGTCCAAAGGAGACCAAATACACAGAAACATAAAAGCAACATAATCAGGAAATCAGCCCTCCAGTGTAAAACTGAGAATGCAGCAGTTGGATGGTACACATGTATGCATCAGTACTTGGTGAATAAGTCAAGCAGGATATACATTTATTTAGGAAGAACATTCAAGGGAAAAAAACCCCACAGAAATATATACATTGCAAGTATGAACTTTGTGAAGTTTAGAATATCTTTATAGGAATATCTTAATATAAATATCTTTATATGTAGATGAAAGGGAAAAGACTAGAGGCACGATCATTGTGTGGAGCCAGTCCTAGTTACAAGCTCTCGAGAGATGAAATTGTCTTGAGAAGTCATCACGGGTGAGGTAAGGGGTGGGGAAGTAGCCAGTGTAAAGCAACATGTAGGACAGTGAAAGATTTAGGAACATGTTGAATGAGTATTTTGCTTCAAAGGCAAGAAAATACCAGAAGGCTATCTGTGACTCATAAATTAATAGAGAGGAACCTATTCAGACAAAAAAGAGGTGACTTTCTTCTGAGCTACCTAGATACATTTACACTTAACTTCCATTCTATAATGATCACAACCACGAAGGCTCAAAGCACTTTCTTTATCATTAACTGATGTGTTGCTTTCGAAAGGCCCCTGTGATGAAAGGAGAAGTTTGGCAGAAAAACCTGCAAAATATGAGTATTTGTGCTCAGAGAGATGGATAAAATAGAAAATCCAGTTTAGACATCATACAAAATGTCCCACAAATGTAATGCATCAAAAATACTTTAAATATTTACCCAGATCCTTAATGAGTGATAATGCTTCCCACGATATAAATGCTCCACCACCGTCATCCATAGCTCCCTGCCCAACGTCCCAGCTGTCCAGATGTCCGCTGACCAATACAATCTAGAAAAGCAAATAAGAGAAAACATACCTATGTTAAAACACTGAATCAGAAAAGTCAGTTTAGCATTTAAGCATTTTAATCATTTTGTCATAAAGTTGGCCTTTTAGATCAGAATTGGAGGAAAGAAATATTTCAAATAAAATTAAAATACTGTTCTCTAGTTGCTGAATATAAATCTGGGATGACCAAATGCATCCTACTGCTTCAAACCATTGCATAAGTCAACTAGATATGCTGTGAGAAATGTTTAAATGAAAGGTTTTATTCAGTACATTAAGAAAATGCATACTTTCCAGAGAGGCAGGACTACTACACTGCTGAATGGGCAAAATTTCTTTCATGTTCCATCTGCTTAAGCCCTTAGGCATGAAGTTTGATTAACTCTATTTTTGGATGCATAAGGAAGATATAGAACTTAGACTGAAGCATTCCCAGAGGTTTTTGTTTTATTATATATCCATGGTATTTGTCACAGAGGACTTCGAATTTATTACTGGATCCTCTATTTACTACAACAATGAAAAGGTATTTTATAGTTCCATCAGTCATAAGGATATTTCAAATGGCTATTTAGAACATGCTAGCAAGTCCAAGATGGGTTTTCAGCACACCAAATTTTGTGGATACAGTAAAGAATAGTAGTATAGGCATCTCCTGAAACATCCACTTTCAGATCTGAACTCTTCAAACGTTGACGAGCAGCATCAGACCAACACCAGCTGATGGATCTATGATTGCAACGGGGAAGTCAAGGAGGGACAAAAACTCTGAACCAAGCAGGCAGTGTGGTAAAATGATGCAATAGCACAAAACCAAGAGCAGGAGTCACTGCATTGCCCTAGGAATCTTTGAAGAACTGGTACCAGTAAAAACTACCCCTGGGATAGGGTAGAAAGTGTTCAACCTATGACAGCTCAGCACTAAGGAAAAACTGAAGGAGACCCTGGAGCATCCACCTGTGTCCTGCCCAGAACGTGTCATACATGAAGGGATGCTTCCTACTCTTTGTTTGGCTGATGTCAAACAAGTCTCAGAGTTGTGGGATCCAGAAAAATGTGAAAAATATTCATTCCTCCTGCCACCTTCTTCTTCCTAAGGGATGAGTATCTGGCATATTATTTCATCTTTCATCCTTCACAGGACAACTACTCTAGGACTGAAAACGAGAACATAATGATTTTTTCCTGTTATAACCAATGAAGGGCAAGAGCTTATGCTGTCAAGCATGCAGTGAACATTATAAAGAACTAACTCGGGGTCCAAACAATAAGATCTCTATTTTCCTCTTCACATGAGATAAACCTTAGTATGTTTTCACTGGCTATTAAACATAATGGACTAACAGATCACAGCAAGACAAAAGGCATAAATTGCTCATCAAACAACAGTGTTTTTACACTAACCAAATACAAAATGGCTCTGAGATTAGCTAAGTTGTTAGAGCCTGGTGCTACTAACTCCAAGGTTGTGGGTTTGATTCCTGTATGGACTATTCACTTAAGAATTGGACTCTATGACTGTTGTGGGTCCCTTCCAACTCAGAATATTATGTGAAATCCGGTAACATAACTAAAATACCTTTAATATCAAACAAGGACTGTGAGAAAGTACTAGTCATATCCATTGTACTGCCATGAGTCCAACCAGAATGCACTAAACACCTTCAAATTTAGAAAATACACTGTGAGATGTTTATAGATGTGTGTGTTATAAAAACCAGAAGTGTAATGCCTTAGAAGCAGGAAAAACTTGTCATCAAAATCTGAAGAGCAGTTTACTTTTTCCTTCTCAGATGTCTCAGCCTTCTTTTCTGCTTATCCAGCCTTAACTCAACATGTGTTTGCTTTCAAGCACAGACTGATTTCCTTGGTAGTAGACAGACATGCTGCAACTTTTATTCCAAAACCTTCCCTCCTCCCAAAGTGCTTAAATTTGGATGGCAAGGCCCTTTGCAAAAGCTTCAGAATTACTCAGGGGTATTCCTGCAATTTAATGTCATGACACTCTCAGGCCCAGCATGAAAGATTGCAAACCTCATGTTTTCCAGGGACATTGCCCTGCAGTAGAAGTACTTAATGTGCAACAGCCCTCTACTGCAATAGTGACACAGCTTGAAACCAGATCATCTGAGAAAAGCTGTGCCAGCTTTGGAGGTAGAGACCTTTCTGAAATGAGAGCAGAGAAGTGCTCACAGTGGTACTCCTTGCTCTTTTTGTTTTCCTAAAACGGAGAACTAAGCACACACGTGTGCACTTGCAGGTGGTGAGGGTGATGCATCAATGAAGTCTGCTTTGTGTTCATTCAGGCACATGCAGCCCCACTGCAACCAGCCTTTGGAGGAGACAGCTCAAACACCACCACACTTTGCATCCAACTCAATACAGTCCACCCAATAAGGAATTCACAAATAATAACAACTTTTTTTAAAGAACAGAAAAGGCTTTGAGTGAAAGCCCAATTGTCTGTGGTATAAAGGATGTCTATTTCACAATTCTGAAATTGCCATGTGGTTGGTTCGTTCTTAAAGCAAAAATTGGTTTAAGAAGATAACTCTTTTGTCTCCTGGGAAACAGAGCTTCAAGGTGAAGTGAATTAATTAGAATAAATTTGTAAACTCATTGAGAGGGAACCAAGCTTACAATAGAAGTGATGCCTTGTCTTTAGCAGTGAAAGAATACCTCATTAACATTGTTCCCTGGAGCACTCCCAATATTAGTGTCTGAGAGGGAATTATTCCTCATTTTTGTGGAACAACATGTATTGCAACAGCAGGAAATTCTGAATCAGAAGAAAGTGGTGTAATCTCATTTGGGGTTACACACTCCAATTGTAAAGCATCTTTACCAGCTCCAGAACGTGACACCAAAACAGATCAAGGTTCAAGTGGATTGAGAAAGTCAGATAATTTTATGGATGAACTTTGACTTAAATTCACTGAAGCTGTTGCCAAGAGCAATTACATAAATACAACCATTGTACTTCTATGTGAAAGTTTTTTCAGAACAGTTGTTTTTTTAAACTATCATGCTTTTGTAGCAGCTGCAAAAATGAAAGTTTCACTGATCATGCTGATAGCCATAGACATTCTTAAAATAAGACACAGCCATAAAATAACAAAAAGCACTATGTTTATCTTGGTCTTTAAGTAGACATAATGTGTCTGAGCAATGAATGGAAATATTTCTGAAATTTAGTCCAAACCACTATATTATTTAAAGTAATATAATAAAATAATAACATTAGAATACTCTGGTTTTGTGGGCTAATAACAAAGGTAGTTGAAGCTGTCAAGGATTACTGCAGTTTTCACATTGATTCCAAATGTCTTATGTGTTTCTCAGCTCCAAATCTACACAGAGACTAATAACTTATGTTTGCATAAAATATCCTTATAGAAATGTCATCCCATGCCAAGACAATGCAAGAATTGCAAAGCAATGCTTGTAAGTATATGTAAGTATTTGTTTTACATATACAGAGAAACCACAAGCAACTGTATAGGACAAATCCAGCAATACTCATTTGCCAAACTGATCAAAAATAAATTTAGGACACAACAGCTTGCATGCAATAACTTAAGATTTGTCTTTCCTGTTCTATTTCCTTCTGCATCNTCTATGCAACCTTAGAAATCATAAATACTAAACATTAGGAAAGAACAGTGAGCAATGTTTAATCACTTAATCTAGACTAGCATTTGTATTAAGTTATGAAAACCAGCATGCAGAGTTCTTTCATGGCACTGTGATAGCTGCATGAGAGCTAA
>VWZD01013508.1:1553362-1716290 GCA_013396695.1 Sakesphorus luctuosus | reverse complement strand
GAGGAGTAATGGAAGACTAATGAAGTTATCATTCATCTTTGCCCTTCATGGATGAAGAATGTGGATTCATGGATGGACATTAGGGTCCACAAAGTAGGATTTTTATTCATGGAATCTGCCTATCAACATATTTTTCTTAGAAAAGCATAGTCATAACTTTCATTATCCGAAATACTGAAAAGTGCTTTTCCTCACATCTTCCTCCAGCAGACAGTGAAGATATGGAGCATCTTAACTTAGACACAGAATCATAGAATAATTTGCAAGAAGAGGACAGAAAACTTAAACAAGGATCATATACACAGGGAATGGGATGACCAAGAACTAAACAGGATATTAGAACCAGATCACGCATCTTTAGCCATGACACATTTGAACTCCAAGCATCTGTATGCCAGAATTTCAAGCTTAAACAGTGAACTTCTTGAGACTATAACTCGAGTTCTTTTCAACTCTTCACACACGTTTTCAGTCAAATAGTGCCACAAGTTAGTTGTCTGCTCTGCAACACAGGTCTACAGTGTTCCCATCCTGTTCACAATTACCTGGAAACTTGTGAAAAGCATTTATATTCAATATTTTTTGGTTCTTTTTTCTCCAACTTGCTTCTAAATAGGTCCATTTGAAACTTTAGGAGCCACAACAAAGTTTTACACTATTTGACTGGATTTTTTTTTTGCATGAATCCTCCCACAGTGCATGGGATATTTGTATAATACTTAATTTACACATATAAACACCCCATAGAGTGGATTTGTGTTTGAACCATAACTAGAAGAAAACAGAAGCAAGATAAGAATTAGGATCCCCTATTCAATCCCATTAAAAATTACTTACAATTTCTCTCCTTTCCCACACTCTCATTACTCTCTTTATTCTCACAAACACTCTCTCGCTTCACAATTTTCCATTTTCTCCAGTTCCAACAAAATTTTGGCACTAAATAAATACGACTGAAGAACTATTAATACCAGCTTTTCAGATCAACCCAGCACCAAATTCAGGCCTGGGCTCCTAAGTATAGGGAGTACATTTTCAGGAATTTACACATTTGGACAGCATTGTAGCTATGGATAGCCAGATGGCTTCAGTTTATAAGGATTTAAAGATTTTCTGCATTTCACTGTGTTAACAGCATGAGAACAAAGAAAAGTGAGAGGCAGCATATCATGTATCTAACTAGTGGGTAAATAAAACAGCTGGCAGGACTAAATTTAAGCCCAACATGTTTAACTTCCATTCAAACCTATAAATAAATAAAGTCTTCATATACACAGATTTTGAAATTAAGAGCAGTAAATATGGCATGGCAGTTTTGGGATGTATTACCATCATCCACAGGAGTGCTTGCAAATATATTCTGGAAAAGGGAAACACCAAGCAATGTGCATTTCTACTGCTTACCCACATAGCAAAGCTGTCACTAGTATTCACAGCATCCTTCCTTTAAGCAATTCTTAGTCTGCAGACTATATTTCCTTTCCCTTTTTCCTTTAGGAAAAAGTTCTGTTATGTGAATTTGTAATCCTATGTGCTGTAGCACCACACTGACTGCAGCAAATTCATCACACATCATCATCTTTTCTGGAAACCAACCCAGCTCTTCCAACAGCAAGAGAGGAAATCAAAGGAAACTTCTCAAGCATTGCATTACAAAGATTACCATTAAAACAGTTCTTGCAGGGACATTGCATCTTCTATAAACTACTATTATTCAAGTTCAGCATTTCAACATTTGGGGAAGACAAGATGGCAAAGCTGAGTGTCTATCAGCAACGTACTGTAGAAAAATATTTTAGTAACACAGGCCATAATGTGTTACTAGAAGCCTATATGCACAGCCCAGGCCAGAGAGAAAGGGAAAATGGTGCCCATGTGTTTTAAAACAGTAGCAAGAAGAACAGTAAATAATAAGAGGAATGCGGCAGTTGCTATTAAGAACGGATAAGAAAGTATAGTTTTGAGAAAAGCACCAATCCAGGAGATAGAGCCGTTTCTACACCCCAGCCACTGCCCAATAAGATTCCTGTACTATTGTTAAGTATGGATGTAATGTAAACAATAAACGGAGCAGTTTTGACGATACTTCTGTGAAGATGATGTCCTGACTCTGGTCGTCGTAGCCTAGAGGAGGCCGATAAACCAACATTTGAATAACCCCACCGTTTTCCCGCTACAACGTACAGTACTAGGAGTACTATAACACAGTACTATATGGCATGGGATTAGGGCCAGACCAACATGCAAGGTTAGATATATAGATTCAGTGCATCTACTTGAATATAGACTCTCCTCTATTTTAAAATGTGTGGGGCATACCTACCCCAAAAATTACTTTGGACAGCAATATTTAAACAAAGGCCTACTCTATTGTGCGTAATTCCATCAACTTCAACAGCTAAATTCAAGCATGGAGCTCTATCAGACCCATTCAGTTGTAAAAAAAGCTTACATGGAAAAAGCTTTGTGAAAGTCTACCCTGACCATTTCCCAGATATTTGGTTTGGGCTACAAATATGTTAAAGATTTGTGTATTTCTGCACCTGCCTTTAAGAAAACACTAACTGCCCCCAGTTAAACTACAATTGGATTAAATCATGCCCTAAATGTAAATTGGGAACATTACCATATTTAGTGGATTTTATTCTATATATATAAAGATATTTCTTCAAATTAGTTTTAAGCTTTGGTGTCCAAATAATATGACCTCACTGGACTGCTCCTTTTATTAGATTTTATGCACATTAGGATTGGTTCTTAAATAATCACTATAGCTGTCTCAACTAATTTACAGTCCTAAAGACACAGTGAAGTTCAGAAAGAAAAAAAATTATTAAAACAACAACTGTCTTTTCTACTTAATATGCAGTGTAGTAAGTCTTAACTTCTAGGCTTTTGATTAAATGATAGATCTGCACATGAAACAGAAGTGACTCGCTTAGTCACACAAGAATCCAACCCTATTATTGCTAAAAAGCTGATTAACCTTCAAAAAGCCTCTGTGTCACAATATACACTAAACTCTTTAAAGCCGAATCTGTACTTTGTAGAAGAGATTGAAAATAAAGTGTTCTTGGAAAGTATTGCAATCAAACCTCCCTGTTTGAACTGAATCTCAAAACCACTAAGCAGTTAAACAGCATGGGCTGATATAATTGATAGCATATATGACAGTGAAGAAGAAAATTAGTCTGAAAATAAATTATTACTGATAAAGCAATTGTAGTAAAGGTAACGAGACATAGAAACTATATGAGTATTCAAGACAACCAAATAGTGCAATGGCTACCATTTTCATATGAAATGTTGGCTTTTAAGACTTGGCATTTCCATATTAAAGTTCTCCAGAATATTTTGTTTCCTATTTCCTGAGTTGTAACATTTGAGAAATAATACTACTCTTCACAATACTCTGCTTTGAAAAAAAGAGTAATTTAATTTGCATATTTCAACTCACTTCTAGAGGTTTTAAGAGGAAAAATCGTAACAGGAACTACCTCTAAACAAAACCAGGAATCACTGAAATATCACTTACCCTTGCATAAAGATGGTGTTATAGCCTTTTTTTCTAGTTCAAAGAATCTCTGCCATACCCCTGTGTGAAAGCTGAAATGGCATCTGAGCTGGTGTGCAGAGAGAAACACTTTTTTCCGCACTTACTAAAGGAAGATGTCCCTTACACATGAAGTAGACAATTATATAATCTAGAATATTTGTATTTATATATTTTTCACTTTAGAGATGTATAGGATTTCACACTATTATAGATCTATCAACATTCTCAAATATTTTACATTTGAAATTCCTTTTCTTGATAACAAAATTAATCACCATCCATGTTAATCACAGCTAAAATAAACACTAATGCCCAATGCTACTTCTTTCATTGAAGCATTTACAAAAACTGTCCTATTTGTACACTGTGATGCTATGCATTACTAGCAAGCTCCCCTTTCTAAAACTGTAAAAATAGTAGATTTTTCTTAAAAAGAAATAGAAATATTGTTTCCCCTCAAGAACACTAGAGGATCCCTTATTAAGTCAGAACTATGACTCACTAGGCCTGGTTTAGAGCATTTGGATGACCTGAAACATCCTGAGTAGCCACCTTTCAACTGTCCTCAAGAAAACAGACTTGACTTTAAAAATTCCCCACGAAGATTGCTGATGGAAGCAAGCCAAAGCAACCCTTAAATGGCTGCAATGAGAGCAGAGGACTACACAAGAGGAGGCTTCAAAACCTAACACTTATGTCCCCACGCCAGACATCAAGCATCAGAGAATACCTGATGTTGGAAGGGAACTCTGACTGTGCATTGACTTCCATGCCCTGCTCACAGCAGAGTCAACTTATATCTGATCAGTCAGAGTTTTGTCCAATCAAGTGCTGAAAATTTCCTACAATGGACATGCCACAGCCTCTCTGGACAAACTGTTTCAATGTTGACTTTTAGGAAAATATTGTTTCTAGTATCTATTATAACACAAGCTTTTTTAAAATGTGCCCTCCTCAGCCCCCACTGCAGCATCAAAGGTCAAACTGGATTTTGAATGCTGCCAGTGGAAAAGCCTGCCTTGTGAACCACACCTGCAGATGCTTTCATTATTCATCACCACCAGATGAACAAAATGGAAATGAAACTTTTGCCTCTGACCACATCATTGTCCCTCAGCCATTACACATATTAAAAGGAGTGCTGATCACATAATCAGTTCTTCCAAAACTGCCTCATCATCCCACTTCTACAGTCACAATGACTTATCAAAACTAGTGATGCCTGTTGTCCTTGCTACTCTATAGTGGGAGGTGGCTCCATGCCTTTCTGCTGTAATGGCAAAACCTTCCATCTCGCACAGTCACAGACTCACAGGCCTGTGTTCACAGTTACAACTCCATCCCATGTGAGAGGTTCTTCTGATGCTGCCCTCTTACTCCACAAATCCACACACAGACAAGGTTCTTACCATTTCTTCGACTGCTGCCTAAAGGGTTTCATTGTCTGACAAAACACTCAATTAGTCTTTCACTTGATTACTGCAACCCTTATTTATTTCTATGGCTTATCCTATGTTCCTGGCACCTGCACAAGTTTTCTCAGAATTTTGCTAAGTTTATCCTTCTATTTGTCACAGTTTTAAGATTCTTATTACTCATTACTAAATTTCTGAATCTGTAAATAGTATTTTTATTCCTCTCTCCCATACAGATTGCTTCCTTCTTAAACTGCACAATAAATTTTTCAATGCAGCGCTAACTTCAGGTATTCCCAGAAGTGCAGGAACCCACTGTGGATGTAGGAAGTCACAACAAAGCGAGGGCTGAAACACCAGAACATGAAGTACAGGGATGTCTTAGTTTGAGGGAAACCAAAAGGCTTACCAAAAGCAGAGGAGAGGATTCCTCCTCAATAACAACTTCACTCCTTATTAAATTTTTTTGAAAAAATGAACTTCAATTAGAAAATGGATATAAGAAGGATAACTGTTCTTAACTACTATATATATATGTAGATAGATATATATAACTATAAACAGACCAGAGTAAACTACTCCCCCGGCATAAAAAAAAAAAAGAAAAACTGCCCCCCCCCCAAAACCCTGTAGGTTCCTCCTGCTGCAGTTATATTTATGGACAGTGTCAGTGTCACACCTCGGCTGGCTGTGAGGTGAATTCTCAGTCTTTTCCCAGTGAGGCAGAGACAAGGGGGTGAACAACTCATGTGGTGTAGGATGGAGCCTTGTTCGTGGGGGAAAAGCAGACTCTCTCTCTCTCCTTGTCCTTTGTTCAAAAAGAAGGAAAAGCTGGGCATTGAGGAGCGGTGATAATTCCCAAGAATCTCCTTGCAGTCCAAGTCAGTCCCCAGGAAGAAAAGGCCTGCAGTGTGTCCTGAAGCAGCTGTGACCCTCCTCTCTCTCTCTCTGAAGCTCAGGGTGCCCAGAGATGGAGGCGGGAAGGCAAGGAGCAGAACCAGAGAAAAGCTCTCACCAGCTTAGCAACCAGTGGCTCTTTTCCTGCAGCTGCCCCAAACTGAAAGTCAAGACAGCATACAGGAAAAAAACCTCTCCCACCTCCAGGTGCTGGGGTTCTGTTTCTCACCTCCACCCCACCATTCAGTTGGAATCTGAAGTCATCAGCCACTCTTTTGTCCTCAGTCCTGGCACTTCAATGCCCAAACCTTTGTGTTGGCAGGGTGAGAAAAATTCTCTGAGGGACTCCTCCCAACACCACCCTCCTTTGTTTGAACCTTTAACAGGGGAACAGCAGGAGGACAGGAGGTGCTGCTGTCTCCTTGGGTTCTTATAGGTATGGTGGATGGCTTGAGTGACCAGGGGTCTGTAAATTATGGCTGCAGGCTGTTTAGGGAGGCCAGGCTGGAAGGGTGATGAAGGGGCACTGCCCTTTGTGTGACAGCAGAGAGATCTCCTGGGGCTCTGTCTGAGGGCTGGTTGAAGAGCCAGTTGGGAGCTTCTGGGTCAGGATAAGAAGGCAGACTGATGTGGGTGGCACTGCAGTGTGCCTGCTACAGATAGCCTGAAGAGGAAGAAGTAAATGAGGCCTTCTGCAGACAAATGCACAGACCCACATTTTAGGCCCTGGTCCTCATGGGGCACTTAAACTGCACTGATATATCTGGAGGGCAAAAGCACACAGCAGGGTACAAGCAATTCAGGAGGTCTCTGAAATACACTGATGACAACTTCCTCGCTGAGGTGATGAAGGAATCCCTGAGAGAGATGCTCTGTTAGACCTCACACTTACAAAGAAAGAACTTCTTTGGGATGTGAAGATCTGTAGTGAACATAAGATGGTGGAGTTCAGGATCCTGAGAAGAAGGAGCCAGGCAAATGTCAGGACTTTTGTCCTGCTCTTGTGGAGAGTTTAGCCTGTTCGAGGAACTGCTTGTAAGAATCCTGAGACAGAGCTGTAGAGAAAAGAGCCCAGAAGAACTGGCTGATTTTCAAGGATCATGCTGGCCCTGACCAGCTGGAAAGCAGCTTTGCAGAAAAGAAGCTTGGGGCACTGGTGGACAATGAGTTGACCATGAGCCAGCAGTGTGCCTGTGCCATAAACAAGGCCAAAAGTGTCCAAGCTGCATCAGACAGAGTGTTGCCATCAAGTCAAGGGAGGGTGATCCTCACCACTCAGCACCGGAGAGACACATCTGGAAGCTGCGTCCAGCTCTGAGCAACCTAGGAGTGTCTGATGGAGCTGGGACTGGAGAAGAGAATGTGTATAAATACTTGCTGGCAGACGGGAAGAAGAGGAATCCAGATTCTTGTCAGTAGTACCCACTGACAGAACAAGAGGCACCAGCAGAAACTGAAACAGAAGAAATTTCACTTAAAAATAAGAAAAAACTTTTTTACTTCAAGGGTTGTAGAACATTGGAACTGCTGTCCAGGGGGCAGTGGAGTCTCCACTCTTGGAGATATTCAAAACCTAAGTCCTACCCAACCTGGTCTAGCTGACCTGGCTTTGAGCACAGGATTGGACCACATGATCTCCAGAGGTCTCTTTTTGTAATTATGACACTGATACAAATGAATAATGAATGAATAATTGACATTTTCTTCTGGACCTATATATAATCCACATTTCTTTTGGCTTTGAAAATTTCATTACAGATACAAAAAGTAGAACACAACTTGGAAATCAATTCTACCAAATTTCAGTATGTCCTTCAAGATCCAGACAGATAAAGTACAACTGTAATATTCAATACAATATTTTACTGGCACAAGACAAAAGACCTCTTTTCTACTTAGAGTAATCAAAAGCACAGTAAAAATTAAAGTTGGTAGGAAATCCATTTTATGAAATAATTTTCAATTCTTTTCTAACTGTTTTATGAACTGATGCAAGAACCCACAGAAATAGGACTTGCTTGCAACATTAAAAAAGTCTTTATCCTACACTGACCGTAAAATAATTGCTTTGTGTATTGTATGAAACATGTCTTCAAAGCATCAACATAATTTTCAGATTACAAGTCTTTTTTCACCAGTGATAGTCCCTTCAGTTTCTTTTTCTTTCTGATAATTAAAACAGCACTTTTATTGAGGCTTAAACATGGATTTAGAAAAACATTTCTTTCTCATTTCTACGTTCACATTAGTTAATTATATTGTATTTATCTGTTTGTCAGTAAAACGGGACTAAACAACTTAATATGCAGGGATAGAGTGAAGATTAACATCCATTCTTACACTTATGACAGCTTTCATGGAAAATACTAAGAAATGGAGACTTGAAACCCCTGTCTTAAGTTGAAATTATTGGAGCTGTATGTTTTTACACAAACAAAAAGTCAGTCCACAATTTCTATCCACAGCCCCGACAAGTCGTATTCCCAGAGATACAGCTAAGTCCTTGCAAGTAACACTGACAGATTTCCACATTCAATTCCCACTAGTATATCTCAAAATCCCAGAGTTTTGATACGAAGCAATAGCTCACCCCTCACGTTTATCTGCCCTTATTGTTTTGTTTATATACTCTTGTGAAGCTTGAAGTGTGTTTGACACAAGTTTTCACCAAGGTGGACAAGAGGCTGATTTTTCAAACTCAAACAATGTCTGCAAAAGACCAGACAACAATTGTCAGGATGATTTCAAGGCTGGAATTTCTGCTCAAAGTCAAAAGAGATATGGTTTATTGGAAGCAGTAACACAAAGGCTCTGGAATGCATTTGGAGTGCAGGGGACTTGAGTAAACCTGGTGGAAAAGTACAGATGTGGCAAAGCAGGAAAAAAACAGTGGTAACACACACTTCAAGATGTTTGGCATATCACAAGGCTGAAAGGCAGTTCAAGGGCGTGAGTGACCTGGGCACTTTATGTCTGCTGCCTGTTACCATCCTTTAATACAGGCACATGGTGTGTCCAGAGGAGGGCAATGGACCTGTGGAAGGGTCTGGAGCACAAATTTATGTGGAGCCGCTGAGGGAGCTGGAGGTGTTTAGCCTGGGGAAGAGAAGGGTCGGGGGGACCTTTTTACTCTCTACAACTTCCTGAAAGAAGGTTGTAGACAGATGGAGGTTGGTCTCCTCTCCCAAGTAATAGTAACAGGAGAAGAGGAAATGGTCTCAACTTGTGCAGGGGAGGTTTAGATTGGACAGTAGGAAAAATTTATTCACCAAAAGGTTTGTCAGCTATTGAACCAGACACAAACCAGTGCTTCCCTTGCACAGAACAGACAGTAGATGGATAATTCGTAGCTCTGGACAAATCCTGGAGAAAAGTGAAAAACAAGTCAACTGCACTAAGAGAAAGGGAAGAGATTCACAGGTTCCTTGTCACACCTCTTTCCAAAATCATAGTTTGATTACCACAGGTAGGGGACCAGGAAACAGAAGGTATTTCATGTGGAATTGGTTCAGCTTATGTGAAACATTTGAGTATTCATTAGAAGGGACATGCAGAGTGATTACAGCATTCATCCCAAAAGTGGCAGAGCTGGGAATCAAGCTGAGCCATGCTTTGCACGTGGGTCTCCGCCTCCCCTCTTTCAGGTGCTTAAGGAATGGCAGCAGGTTGGTATCATCTCTGCTATTTTCACAGGCACAAATTTCTTCATGTCCTCCACAGAATGAGAAACTTTGACTTGTGAAAAAGTTCACAGCAGATTTTTTTCCCATGGCCAGCTACAGAGAGGAAGTCAGAAAGAGAAACAACAGAAACACCAGCCAAGGTCCAGGTTACGCAGATGGGTTTGTGTGACGTGGGTTTCTGTCTACTTGGACTTAACATCAAATTTATGTCCCTAGGCCACTCAAAATCTGTCAGTACTAACTAATACTCCCTGTCACTTCACCTTAGACTTGAATCCCTGACCTTTATCTGAAAGGCTGTGTGTCTCATTGCCAGTGTCACCTCCCTCTAGTTTCTCTTCCTATGGCTGCAAGTTAAAATAACTTATTTACTTATAACTATCCCCACACCTCCCAGTTTCACACATGACTGAGGAATGCACGCTCACAGAAATTCTGACACCTACACAGCACTGGCTAACCAGTGGGCAAACACCACCGACTGATATTAGATGTCAGTCTGACCTCCAAGATAGGCATCTAAAAGACCCTCTATTTATTCAGTCTCCACAGCCTGCACACCAAATGCAATAAGATTCTTGGATTTTTTTTAATGAAACCTTGTGTCATACTCAAATTATAACTGTTGTTCTACTTGTACTTCATTTCATATCTGCTTTTGTTGAAATGAATTTAATTTGTCCTTCGGGCACTGTTCTCACAGGCTCCTATTCTAATTTTATTAGGTTTTGTGTCTTTAACTTTCAAAATTAAACACAATTGTTATCACAGTAGTACACAAAACTGATTCTATGTCCTGAATTAATAATCTTGAAAGGCATGTTTAGTTAAGATTTTATCAGGGTTGTACCTGCTTACATTTTTTCAATAGTTGAATGCTAAAAGAAACTTATTCTATCCTTTAAGGAAACTTTTGACGAGACTGCACAGAGAGAAATAGGGACATGAAGAATAAGATTCTCTTAATGCACCCACTCTAGTCCTTGTTATCAGATGTAACTGCATGAAAAATACGGTTCATATTTTTTATCATTTGAGTGCATTCAGCAATTTTTAATCCCACATTAGTGGAATTAATAACACAACCATTTCAGAAGAGCTGATAGGAATCTGTAGTTATCTCTACATTTTTCTCCTCCCACTGATGTCTTACAAAATTTACTACTCACTTTCCAAGCCATTCTTGGATGCTTCACTCCCGTTGAAAGAAGAAAAGATGCTCAAATATTGGCCAGCATTTCTTATGTTCATCACATTCTTCTCAACAGACTGAAGTCTTTATGCAGACAGTTCAGTTTCTGCCCACATAACACAGGAACAGACCAAGGGGAATGAGGGTTGCCAGTTCATTCAAAGGTGACAACATTGTGAGGACATTTTAATTATGGTTTTAAAAAATATCAATTGCAAAGTAAGGTCAGAACAAGCATGAAACTTGAACATTTATTTCATTAATCTTTAGCAGTGAGCAGAAGTGTTTGCCGGGATTTTGCATCTTACAGACGAAACAAAATGCAGATTAAGTTGTTCTATTACTAAGAGCAAAAAATGGCAAAATTACTCTGCTAGTGGGCTGCTACTCCTGCCATAATGAAATTGGTATCAGACGCCCTCTTGCAAAAAGCTGCTCCAAAGAACACATCCTCTGCAACGCATGTACCCCCCGAAACAAGGAAGTTGCATGTTCATTTCCTGAAACTACCTACATTCATACAATCCAGAGCATAGTTGCAGATCTCACTCTAGTAATTAACTTTCAGTCTTTCCAGCTGAAGGACACTCAATACTAATCTACTCTAGTTACGCCATTATAATTTTAAGTGAGCCACACATAAGGAGAAGAGACACAGAACTGAAATATTTCTAGGACTTTGCTTATAAACTTTGCAATTTAACAAGCAACATTACACCTTCTATTCCACAATTGATTCAGAGTTATTCTATATATTCCAGTAAACAGGTTTTTTTTTAAAAAAAAACCAAACAACAAAAACCACAGCTAAATAATGTTTTATTTCTTTACAAATACACAATGAAAGAAGTTAGTAGAAACAGGTAAGAAGTCAAATGATGTAAAGAGAAATCTAGAGACAAAAGGTTTCCACAATTCTGTAGAAAGGGTTGACTCCAATTCAAGTATGTCAACAGAATTGCCTGTGACTTGTTGCCACTATCATCAAAACAACATAGGTCTGAGGTGAAGAAATTAACTGCTGTCTGGGAACAGATATCAGTTAGTGTTGCTGTCATGTGACCTTTACTCTGAGCATTTCACCAGTGAAAGTAAAAATGAGTACCAAAAATTCAAAACACACACACAAAACACCTACAAAAAGATGTGCTAAATTGCCTCTACAGCGATCTCTACTGAGGCACAACATATTCTTGTATTAAGGACACAATCTCTTCAAATTACCCCAAGGAAATCCTGACAAGCAAAACCAGGGTGGAAAACCAGGCTAAAAATATAACACAGAAAAGCTTTTAAGTGGTTATGAGAGACCTGAGTTTCCTCTGGGAAGAATAGCAAAGCACAATAAAGGCTCAAGGTAAACTGAACAGGAATTGCACTGGCAAAGGATGGGTGTGAAAAAGGCTTTTTATGCAATAACCAAAGTTGCTCTAGAGAATGCCAGTAGTTTTCCATCACAAGGTTGCCTCAGCATTCCCACACACCACCTTCACCATAGCTGCCCTGACAGCATCTGGAGACCTTCCTTTGCTTGCTCTCCAGACCATCCTGGTCATCCATCATACCCATATGTCACTGGTTCTCATGAACAAGAATAGCCTAAGTATCAGGTTGTAACTAAAACTCCCTTCCACCCTCCCCACTCCCCATTTTTACACTTCAGGATGGAATCCAGGCCCCAGCACAGCTGACAAGTGTGAGGGCTCAGTCACCTTCAGTGGATCACTTGGGCTACCAGGCAAATCAAAAGAGAGAGTACTTTTCTCTTTAAGATGTTCCTTTCCTGGCCAACTCAGGCTGAATCAGAGCAACTTTACCAGAAAGACAGGAAAATGCATAATCATAGTAAGGACAGAGGGGAGAGGGCAATGTCCATTTGGCAACCTGATGCAGAAAAATTGCAGGGATTTTATCACATTCTTGGAAAGATACTCCAGCATTCAATTTCAGTCTTTTCTCCTGCCTCTCCAATATTCAACTCCAATTTCTGTTCAATTTATTCAGCCATAAAAGCCTACTTACTGACAACTGGAACCATCATGGAGGGCACAGAGAAGAAAACCAGAAAACACTTCATAAAGCACTATTCATATTCAGAACTTTATAATGGGCAATACACCTTCAGGTATGACATGTGTATGCATTCTAACCAGAAAATGTAGCATTTGAAGTACCCTTAAATGTCCCACAGGTTATTAAATCTTTAGTTTCCAGAATCTAATCTCAGATCATCAAAGACTTATATATAAAACGAGATGCACATGTTTTTCAATATGAGAAAGTGCATGCACTTACAAAATACAATAGAGTGTTAAAAGATTAAAGTTCTTTTTGCATGACATTTGTAGAAAATTTCTTTTCTGAAGTAACATTGTGGAACCCAGGACTATACTAAACCCAGAGAAGTACATTTTCCTATACTTGTGGGGAAATACTGATCATGAGATCATCTAGGCTAATAATAGCCATGTGCTACAGTAAAATGAATAATACGCCCTCATTGATTCTGCATTTTATTTTTCAGTGTTTTCCTTCCCCCCAAAATCCAGGACTTTATTTCCAATTTTTCATAAACACTCAATCTACTAGATATTAAATCATATTTCTTGACTCCAGACGACGACTAAAAATTTTAAAGGCACCTTCTCCATGTCAATCATAACCAGAAAACTGCTTTTCCAAATCTCCCAGTAGAAGGGAAATTACTAAATATACTGCTATTACATTACTACTATTCAATGGTGACCATATGACCAGTGGCTGGAATTCTAGTGAACATATACTTGCATTTTGTTTAGATATAGGAGAAAAAGATCTTTTCAACACCAAGCCAGACAACACGTTATATCAGAGACATTTAAAGACATTAGTATGTGACCTAAAAATATTCTACTTCCAAGTCTCCCTTCCACATGATTTCCAGGGTCTGGAGTATATTCTGAATTTGTGTTTCTTTTTGTTTTGGGGTTTTTAGCCTACAACCAAGGACTATTTTATTTCACTGAGTTACCCAGAATGCATCCCATCATCTCAATAACTTCCACATTGTTTAGTGATGTGTCCAGTATCCTTGTATATTCCCTTCCTCATTCTAGCACACTGCAAAATCACTTGGTGATTAAAGAGCACTATATGCATATGTTGCGCTGGTTTGGTGCAATATGGAGTTGGACTGATTGCCAAAAAGCTTCCCTGCAGATACAGACAACATCCTCATATCTCTGGAAATGAAGATGCCTCCCACAACAGATGGCAAGTTTTGCCAGAGAAGCACAAATCTCTATAGTGAACTGCTCCAAGCAGTATTCTGTGGGCAGCAGGTTAATGAATAAAGAACATGGTCTGATGCTTGGGGTTTTATCTGCAAGGGTCACATTTTACTAATTAGGTCACAATTTATTTTTCTTTTATTGCTCACATATATTTACTGTGAAAAACATACAGTTTTCAGTGTCAATGGCTTTGGCAGTGCACCCTTTATAAATGAAAATACTAGTTAGCTTTATTAATTGGAACATGTCAAGCACAGGCACAAAGGAACCATTGTATATGCCTTGGGGTTTGGTCACAAGTTTCTCATCTCTCAGTGCTTGCTGGAAGGATGCTTCTCATACAGTGTTTGGAGTAACTGAGCAGTAGCCACACACCTTAACTGTGTAATAGATGGCATGTTGAATAACATCTCCTATACCAAAAGAAGAAAAGGTAAATTTTGACAGCTTTTTAAAAATAAAAAGATAAAAGCTCAAAGGAAGAAGGGGACAGTGCTAACAGATTACAAAAATAAAATCTGAGGAAAAGACATACAATAACCTAAAACATTTTCCTCTGGACTAGCGTGGCTGAGGGTGGGAACCCCTTAATTTTTATGAAAGGAAAGCATAAAAGGCAGCTAGTGTACTATGCATTCAGGATATCAGTGCAAGTAATAACATTGATATCAATAGAGCAGGAAAGCTAAGAAGGACATAGCTTTTTCTCATGGCTTTTACAGAAGGGAGGCATAGGGAAACTCTGACCCTGTGTCTTTGAAACTGCATATAAGCCCTCTCTACAGCAGCCAAGAAACAATTTGTTGGATTTTGTCTAAACACTTGCAGCTAACACACATTAAATATAGTTTTGATTAGGCTGCATCCTTCTGAACCAAGCAATGTTTATAATATATGTTATTTCTTTTGGTTTATATAACGTGTTCCATGCATTAACTTTCCATGTAAATAGCCAGCAATTAGGAAAAATGTCTAGCAAATGTCCTCATATTTCCAGTATCTTCAGGACGCAACACTTATTAGACAGTAGATACTCAATTAATCTCTCTTTTCCATGAGAGCCTTAGATGTGAACACAGAGAGATCTCACTTTGCCCCCAAGCTGGACAAAGCATCTTTTAAAAAAATTTTGTTGTAGCTTTCGCACAATTCAGCAAAATGCATCCATTTTGGACAAGTCATTATTAACATCACCTTAAAATGCAGAATACCTTGCCTTGAGAGCTGGATTTTCCCACATCATGGAAGCATCTGAAGGAGCCCTAAAAACAGGTCACTAAAATGTATATTGGGAAAAGATGAATTATTTCAGAAGGTGGAAGACATAATCTCCAGAGAGCTGCTGAAAACAATGCAGGCTAGTTTCAATTTCAGTCACAACAGAAAAGATCAAAGGATTGGATGAGCAAGAGAAAAAACACACTAACTACACATTGTGAATTCCAAAGCAGCATCAAAGATTTACAAGGCTGCACATGCAAGGCCAGCAGAAGTTCAGACGGTTCAAGAAGTGTCTTAGAAAGACAACTGCAATAGAGTCTTCTCCCAACAGCTGTGTAACTTCTGTCACTGCTGCCTTTGGCTCATTCACTGTCTACTACATGAATGGACAATTATCAAATGAAAATCATCACTCTTTCACAGGCTGCATAGGTAGGTATTCTAGAAACTTCTTTGTTTCTCCTTTGGGTGCTTCTTCCAAACTTTCCAGGTCATGGAAACAATCACACATTAAATAAATGAACATCTCCCTCACTAGTTCTGACAGGCTTCTGTAATGTTCACTAACTTGAGATAAACCAAAACCAGTGTGGGTAAGGAAAAAAGAAAACTCAGCTTTGAGAACAAGCAACAGTTCCCAACAGCAAGCCTGAAGATTTGGATATGACAGCACACAATCCTCCTTGGATTGGGCATATCTCAAAGCCTCTTCAGCGAGAAGACAGATGAGCAAAGGTAATGTTTTCATTCATTGGAATGTGTTTTGCCTTTTAAAGTAGAAGAAAGAAGTTAATTTAATAAGATAGTGGAACTAACAAAAACAGACTAAAACTAGAGGTGGAAGAAATGTAATATGACAGCAAACTTTTCTCCTTGTCAGTATTTTGCAGCATTTGAAACAGTTAAGCACGAACCAAGGAAACTCAGAGAGCCAAGTGATCAGCCATTCCATAGACAGCTAAATGTCTCTCTCAGGAAGCTTTTCATGATAGTCCATCTAATAGTCCCTGCTTAGTTTATCCCTAGCAATTATTCATACTGTGTGAAGACATTTGTCTTCCTCCCCCACCAACTCAATCACAAACCCACAATTATTCTACAATCATTCTCTCCTGTGATTCCTCATCCTGTATCTACATTTTGTGTTCTTTCCACTGAATTTCTTTGAAGTGATCAATACTGTTCCTTTGTAGGACTGAAAACCAAAAGCTAAGATCCATTAACTGTAACAAACCCTTGTAATTTTGTTTTGTGGTGATGTGGCAGCTCAAGGAAATTCTATTTCAGAAAACCTCTGTATCAGCCTGGGAAAAGAAGTGATTGAAAAGAACTACCTGTTCTTGAAAATATTAGTCATAGAAAGGGTTGAAAAATACCACATCTAGAAAATTCAAATCTAGATGCAACCAGCAAGAACAAAATATCTGAAGAAGAGAATTTTTGAGTGCATGAGGCCAACTGGCAGACAGCTCTAGGACCCTCAGTAGACTGCAAGGATTGCTGGCTTTGAGAACAGACTGGTTTCAGAAGAACTGAATAGTTAAGGAGACTCTCAAATGTATTATCTGCCATTTCTCATTTTTCTTTCTTGGTCAGGATTTAAAAAACTTGAGTCTCCTCTCTCTTGATATCCTCTGCATTTGTTCTTGTTTTAATTCCCTGTGCACATACCATGATTCACACCTCACTCCATCCTTTTTCATTACCTCCCCTTTGTAACCTCCTTTTTTTCTGACAATCCTAACTCCTCAGTTAAACATGACAGAATAAAGGATTTCTCTTTCTACTGCCCAACCATGTCACTCCCCATGCCTCAAAATCCTCTTACTGAGTTTAATCCCTCAGCTTCCCCCACTTTGTCAAACAGCTTTCTGTACTTGGTCTGAACTTCTGGAACTTTTATTTTAAAATCTGTACTTCCAAACTTCTTACAAAGCTGTATTTTAATTGCTCCCTATGTGTCATCCACCTCACTCTTCTCACATCCCTAGTTTCAGCTGTAGAATCTTGTGGAGAGTAACTACCCTGTTATTCTGTTTAAGTATTCCTGAAAACCTGGAATAATAAGAATACAACTACAGCTAACTGAATACAGCAAAATTATGAGGGCAATCATATTCTTTGTTCTAGTTGAGAACACAGCTCAGTCTCCTTTTCTTAGTACTGGTTAGTAAGTTTGGCAAGCACCAAATATCCCACAGAGGGTAACTGCAAGGCTCAGATACCTGATCCCAGAGTTTTCAGTGCCGGCAAAATTCCACCCTTCTACCAGCACAGATGGTACCTTTTCAGCAACATGGACCAAAGCCAAAACAATAAATGCATTTCATTCATTCCTCTAGAGCACCTAATCAGCTTTAGCCTACCAGCCCTTATTGCAAGGTGGTCAGTGACCTGAACCTAAAAACCAGCAAGGATGACAAAATGCCAGCAGGCAGTGCTGTGTCACAGCTGCAGAGGAAAGAACAGAACAGTCAAGGTCACGGGAGCAGTCACCAACAGTCAGTGTGATGAAACACTTACAAAGTACTGGTTAAAATGCAACTAACTTCCGAGTCCTATAATAAGATTGAAAGTTGTCAAAGTTAAAAGGACCACTTTCAGAAAAAAATACTTCCTCAAAAAAAAGAAGAAAAAAATAGAGTCCAAGTGACTGATCCCGTGAATGCAAAGTGGTTTTGGTCCCCAGATTTGATTTTAAAGTAGCAACAAGTACAAAGCTTTTTATTATTTAATATTGTAAATAACATACTATAAACATTTATCACAATGAACAGGCAAATACTGCAGCAGTAAACATCATCCACGAGCCCTGTTCAAAACATCTTCTGTTCTGATGAAAATCTGCATATGTTAAAAGTATTCACTGCCAAGTGAATTTCAAAAAGACACAATTTTGAATGAGTGAACAATGTAATTTCACATAGATAACACAGTTATATCTTATGTCTAGATTCAGAGCTGGCACCCATCACATCTTAAGTTGCAGATTCTTCCCATTCCCTCCTGCAGGCTTTCTGTAGGATAAATATGAAATTTTCAAATATCCCCTCGAGAACATTTTACCCCACTTAATAAAGCTATGATAAGTGTTTAAACCTACTTTGAATTCTGCAGGACTCATGGTATTAATATTTCCCAGCTATAAACACTGCAATGTAGCTGAATAGTGTCAAAATGCTATTCGTTAATACTAATTAGATATGTTTCTTTACAAGTTCACCACACGTACAACTGCTCTGATGTTAATGATAAAATTATAAAGACACCTACCTGGTTTATCTCCTTGAATCTCTTCAGCAAAGGTTATACAGTAACAGTTCCTCATAAATTTCACTTGCCATTATACAGCCTATTAACTAGGTGTATGTTTCTTAAGTTCATAATCAAAGAATTAATTACTTTTGTAGCTTAACAATGAGAATTCTGAGCTCCTAACATTTACAATTTCAGCACAATTTTTAACAGCATTAACAATGTTGAACAATAGTTCATTCCCATTCTCTTTCCTTAAGTCTCTATAAGTAGATTTACAAGCACAACCTGCTTGAAAAAGTTTTGAGATGAGGTGTAGTTTAGTCAGTGATTATTTGTAAGAATATTTGCTAATAATTATGAAGTGTAAAGTTACATTCCAGTGTAAAGTTACAGTTCCTTTCAAATGCTGAGGAAACTGAAAAACAAAAGAAGGATATTTGTCCCCTAAAATCGTTCTGCTTTTCCAACTTCATATCACAACATCTGCATTTCTGTCACTTTGTTTTTTAAGGCTTTTTAAACAATTTATAGAAGCAGAGCAGTTCCCATGATCAGTTTTTTTAGATGTAAGTATGATCTTTTGCCCCCTGCTTAAGCCCTTTACTATACAAACTGCAATCTTCTCACCCAATTTTTAAAGCATGATTATTGTCCATTATACGACATAACAGAAAGAAGTCAGAAAGGTTCAGATGATAAACTTTCTGAAGGGAGGATACAGTGAAAACTAAGCCAGAGTCTCCTGCCTGTTTCTTGCTTGTAAAAATATCACACTTAATTAAGGGGCTTTTAAAAATTTTCTGACTGAGCACAATATTGGCAAAAACAAATCAGGCACCAGTCAAAACAAATAATCTCTTTGATTTACTACTCTGACGACTCAAACTGGTTGAGTGTAACTCATTCTTGAAAGAATTTCGCTCCCCAAATCCCACACTGAGTGGCTTTCAGTCGCGTTAACAAAGTGAAGTGTCTCTGGTTTTCACAGGGAGGCTCAGTGATGTGGAGAACTTTGGCAGGGCTATAAAGGCTTGGCAGAACGGAGGCAGTCTAAACAGATACGGCTGTTTGGTTTCTTTGCTGGAACTGCTGAACACAGAAGTAAACTGCATGAACCCTGTTTGCGCGCTCGAAGTATCACCAAAGGCACAGTTCATGATGAAGTCTGCTATCTACTGACAAAGACATGCTCAAAAAAACCCCTCAAACAACAAGGATGTAAAAATACTAAATATTCTCTAGGTACAAAAGAACTTAGCTGAGATGGCTAAAAGCCTGGAGGAAACCTGGTCAGCACAAAGAACACAAACTAAGTTAGGAAATAGAAATCCAGAATGCCTCTTGTGTTCTGCCTGTGAAATTCTGTCAAAAGTACTATTCTGCATTAGGCACACCTAGTAAGAATCTTGAAACACTTGGCCTTTGCAGAGAAACTTCATATTTATTTCAGGGAGGTAAAATAAATAAGGATCAAAATATGCTTTAAAATGAGTGTGATGCTCCAGGTGTAATACTGTCTGTTACGGAGTAACCTAACTGCTGCTTCCTCAGCATCTATCTCAGTTCTCCCAACTTCACGGAGACACTGTCTGTGCCATGGACTTCTAGAAAGTAAAATTGGGGCAGATCGGGCAGAACTATACTGGTGCAACTGGGTTTTGAGCATCTCCACTTGGCCTCACTGACTCCACTGGTCAGCTTCACAGGGTGCAGGTTCAACTTCACTGAGCTGATCCTGCAGATTTGCTGTCACAGCACAAACAGAAAGGGCAAGAGCACACTAAGGCAATTCCAGTATTAAAATCTCATTGCAAAGAAAGAAGGTGATGCATTTCTCCAGCACAATCACTTGTGGCATCTTAATAAATCTAGTGCCCCACAATGTTCAAATTCTGAACATATCCCAAGTGTCCTCCTTCTAAGCCACAGTAAAATGATTTATTCCATTAAAAAGGGGTACATTAGCTAGTCAAGTACTGAAAGCACCATTTAAAAATATTTCTCTGTAAATACTTTTTTGTTGTTGCATGACGTTTTTAGTAATTCAGTTACAGCTAAAAATGATTCTGTCCAAGTTACTAAATTGGTAATTTATTAATCATTTTATCTAGCCTATTAACTGCTACATAAAATACACTAAATAAAAGTCACAAACTCTTTTACCTTTGAACAATTTTCCTTGGATACACAGCAATCCATTTACAGCATGTGGAAATTAGCTAGTGAAAGGATTATAACAATTTCTTTTATCTTTAGAAGATGAATGCAGCATCACTGGGAACCTCTTTGACGTTCGTACACTTTCAAACAAGACAGGCAATCAGAATTGACAAATCTACTTTCAGTTATAGTATTTTTCACTCTTGTAAGACACAGCAAAAAGCTGAAAACAGTGTCACAGGCATCAAAAGATATGTCTATACAGTTAAACATTGAGAATACGTTCAGTTAACGTAGAATAATACAGAAAAGTACATTGCATGGATTACACTACTGGAGCAAATGGAGAAAAAATATGGCCCAACCACAAACAAGTGAATCAGCTGGATTTAGTCACTGCACTGTATCCTCCACACAGCTCCTTGAATAAATAACTGTATAAGCCTTAATCAAAATGGAGTTTGTTCATGTAATTTTGGATATTAGGCACAATTTAAATAAAAGTCTCTACTAAGAAACTCATCTGGATAAGAATTTAAAGGAAAAGTGTGTTGCTCTTAAGTTATTGTTTTGTAAGTATGTGCTCGGGTCCATTCCCAGCTCTGACAACATTCACTGAGTATCTTCCTAATTAAATTGCCAAGAACAATGTAACTCCATACCCAAGTATGTCAGATATATATTATTTGTGGACTGTCACACCCAGAAACAAAGCATCTTACGCAGCATAAATTTTTCCCAAAGTTTTCCAAGCCTCCTTGGAATAAGCAGGCTTTAATGAACAAAAGCATTTCATACTGCAGTGCAGAACATGTATTTCCAGCCAAGGATTTCTCTCAAAGTAAGCAAGTCAGGCTGTACAACACAAAACTTTCAGCAATCAAAAAGAGGATTCAGCACACACTCCTTTTTTTTAATACAAATAAATCTGGAATACATTTTCCTTGGTCCCTAACATCCCTCTCATCATTGTACCAACACATTTCCATGAATGTAAAAATAGAAATTTCAGAGTGCTCCTATCTCTTTTCCTGAGACTAAGTAAATAAATAACCTCATTCACTCAGATGACTGATTGGTTGGGACAAGGAAGATGCCAGCAGAAGGGAAAGTTGAAATTCTAATAAATGGATATGAAGGCTGATATTTTTTTCATTTGGAAAATCCACTTCATCAACTATATTCAATTCTTCTGGCCACTGTCTTCACTGGCAGACAATCTAAGTGCAGAGATTTTGAAGAGTACAATTTTAAATGGACAGTGGAATCATGTAAACATTAAAGTTAAGGTAGTAACATCAGATCTGCACACTATATTCATAAGAAAACTACTGCAGTCAGCAGAACAATGGGATGGGAGCTTAGCACACAGGCTACTGCCATCTGATATTTGCTGAATCTCTGAAAACCTGCTTAATTTCCTGCACAAGAAAAAGAGGAAAAAAATATACAGATCAACATGAGTCGTGGATCTGGCCTACTGCACCTTTTAGCAAACTAAGCTTAAGGCAGTGTTTACTAGCATCATGAATATCTGGGCATCCACAAGGACTACGAAATCCAAAAGAATCCCCAGGCAAAGAAATTACTTCATCCAAGAGCAGAACTTGCACGTTTGGACTGGGAACTTGAGTTTCCCTTTCTTGACAGGTCCCATGTGTGAACCCTTGCAGAGATGGCTGCTCTGGGCTGTTTACCACCACGGACATAAATTTCTCTACATGGGGAAATGCGAATGCCAGACTACTCTCCAGTGTAGTAATATACTGTGTGTTCTACAATCTATTTCAAGGGAACAAAATCATGGATGTTGTGATTGTCTTGTATGTCATGTCTGTCTTCTAAAAGCTTTTGTTTATTTTTTTCTGGAGAAACAGTGTTTACAAATGCACATGGTGCTGTATTTCTACAGCAAAGAAAGGAAGGTCAAAGAAAATTACCTTTCTCTGGAACAGAAGGTTAGTCAGAGACTTATTTCCTAAGCAATTCATTTCTACAGGCTTGGATCAACTTTGAGAAGTAACATCTGTGAGAAACATTGTGAGAAACTGGCCCACCATACAAGAAAAAAGTCCCTACTGGATCTTCAGTAGAAGACAGAAGTACCAGGTTTGTGGATTCCTCAGAATGTCTTTTTGTCCCACCAGAACTCTCCTCTTTCAAGTTCACCTGCATCTACCTGTTTTTCATTTGTGAACTGATCTCATCTAAGCACCAGATCAACTCAATCTTGGTCCTATTACTGTAGAAATACATGGTGAGGAAGAAAGAATATGTAAATTTGTCTCATTCGCATGTTATTGGCACCTGACTCCATGTTGTCTTTAAGTTCACCTCACAATTCTCTGAGGCTGTTGAAACACAGGAAGAGAAGTGAACTACAGGACTTTCATGCCACTTATGGGGACTGCTTGAGGAAGGACTTAGAAGAATTTTGGAAAAGAACACAGAAAGCCATGAATGTTGCCTCTTTTTTAACCATTAAGACAGAAAGACAGGCTGCTTATCTTCTGACCTGGACACTGACCCATGCCAATTCTAGAAGGTTAAATTCTGTCCCACGAGCTTATAGCAGGCTTTGAGTAGTTCCTCTGTGGTTTTGCCTGTGAACGAGAGGTTCAGGACAGAACAGGAGCTGGCATCTTCAGTTTCTTTGGAGTTACTTTAATGCGTGCCCAAAAGGAGAAAGGTTTCTCTGAATACTTCTCCTCCCCAGTTCATTTCAACATATAAATTAGAAATGAGGTAACAATACCGTGTAGGAAAAGCAACCCTCTGTTGGTCACCTTGAACTTGGAGAGCAGTTACTCAAAATTTGTGATCAAAATAAACATGCCTCATATGGCTAGGACTGCATGGATTACATCAAGTGGTCAACAAAGAGGAAAAAGATCTCTTTAGAAACACACACTGGGAAACCCCAATCTCAGACTGCCTTTCTCCAGGACCTGCCCTGGCAGAGTCAGCACTTCCCAGCCCAAACCAGCTGGGGCAGTTGGGGAAGGCACGTTCCCCAAGTGTGCAAGCACTCAGCAGGGAAAGAGCAGAGCAGGCACTCAGCTAAAGCATCACAAAAATACATAAGGGATGACAGCAAGAAACAGGATGGGTATCTCCGTACAGCTCTTCATTCAAAAATGTGCTCCTGGCCCACAAATGTCCCATTCATGGCTGAGCCACAAGGGTCACAGTCTTGTGACCTGCATAGCACTTCCTTCCTCCTCCCCAAACTCCAGCCTGCCCAGCAGCTGACTCATTTTGTAAACCATCAGAAAGGTTTCCATCATTTGGTACTCTGCAGGCCACAGGGCCACAGTCTTGCTGTAGCAGACAGCTAAACAATTCTTCCTGCATTTAATTTCAAACAAATGGGAGAAAGAGGACAGACAATCCACACCACTTCAAAAAGGGACTGCAGTAAGCCAGATGGTGTGGATCACATCTTGGGGAAGGCTGCTGGTTTATCATGATAGAATGGTGAGGGGAAGGGAGCCAAAAACTTGGCATCTCCCACCAGTGCAATGCAGCACAATACCTGCTGTGTGGAGAGCGTTTCAGTGATAAAGATTGTACCTCCAGGTCCAAGACTGAAACAGGAGGTCACATCATGGTATTTTGAATCCTTGTTTGCTTTGGATTTGTAAATTTGTGATAGGTAGGTTACTACGGACTGGTTTTGTTAATCAGAATTAAGTATTTTGTGACATTTATTATGCATTTGAAAAAGTGATGGAGAATTATTTAATTCCTTTGCTCACAGTTTGAGTCAATTTTGCTATCTATGCTGCCATTTTTCCTTTTTATTCTTTTCAAAAAGCATTAAAACAAAGAGCATGAAAAACTGAAAACAAAAAAAACTGGTTACTTTCAGATGCCTTTTCCAAGGTTCAAAGAAGATTATGATAAATATTTTATATTTATCACTTTTTAAAATATTGATTGTCTGTACTGATACAAACCCCCAATCAATTCCAATGTCAACAGCAATCCAAAATCGTTAAAGATACATGTTTGTTAAACCTGTGCTGGAAATAGTTTTATTTTCTTCTGGAGCCAAAGGTTTAATTAAACTTGAGACACTTCAGAGAAAGGGAAGAGGGCTCTGAAAAAATGGAAGTTCTTCACAGCACTGTCTAGAGAACCTTAGATAAACTGAGGTTTCTTAATTACTAATTCAGTAGGTCAGCTTTAAAGCAATTGCACAACATTATGCTAATTGTTTCAGATAAATAATTTCTGTGGATTACCATCCGATCGAGTTTATAACTGCAGTTGGTTCATCAAGGCAGGAGGGGACAAAGTTGACTCAGTCTACACCACAAGAGTTTGAGTTACATGATGGGAAAGGCACCACATTATCTGAGTCACTACAGTCATACCCCAGGTCAGTGTTGCATTCATAAAGCAGCATGATGTGCTTACTGAACACAGTGCAGTTACTCCTTTGATCTCTGGTTCTGTTTGTTTCAACAGTCCAATTTTAAATTGGTATTAGCAATTATGATTCAAATTACAATCAAATATATGCTTTCAGATAAGGGAAAAGAAAAAATATCACTTCTCTGCTTCAAAGTTTCAACAAGAGATTTTAAAGTGCTCAAATGAAGTTACCGAGCATATGCTAGTATCTTCTTTTACCACCCTGAGAGGAGAAATCCTTATCTATCCTAAAAGATATATATTTAAATGAAAACGCAATTATAGACAAAGAAGATTTGTTCAAATCACTAAAACTGTATTTACAGAAATTTATACAGTTTCAATCTCACTAGATTTTAAAAACTAAAATTACTGCAAGATAGCTACTCATTCTTCAACATCTTAGTGACTTTCAGAGATCATCTTAATTAAATGCCTTAAGTGAGTCTCAGTTAAGCAGGGGAAGGTTTGGTTGGAATTTTTTGTTGTTTTCATTTTAAACATACACAGTCTTTCCCAATTAGGGAAAAGTCTCCTGTTGGAAAACAAAAATGAAACATTTTTGTGCTTTCAATACAAACTTGGATTCCTTTATCCTTTACCAAAATTGAATTTAACAGCAAGTGATTTAATTTGATAGATAAGCAAGTTCTGTATTTTCCCAACTATATATTAGTGTTTGGATCTTAAATGACTAAGATTTGCACCTTGTGATGTTGCAGAATCCTATGCTGAAAGGTAACTAGACAAGCTTTAAATGGGCTACATAGAGAATTAGAAAACAAAGCCGTCTCTTTAGTGCAGAGGCTTTTGAAACAAACAGCAGCAATTACAGCATGCTGAAGGACCAGATGCTTGAGAGAGCATTTGCACTCATGAAAGATTGTCTAGATGCCTCCCCTTGTCTCTATACAAACATGTTCTTCAAGAGTTACTCCTCAACTGCCCAAGCTGTGAATATGTCCAAAATATGCCTTCTCACAGGGCAGGACAGCTCACCCAAGGGAGAGCTGGATATAATCTCATGGTACAGTTTGTACCATGCCTGCTAAGTCGTAAGTACTTTACAACTGCTTTCACTGAATAGGGGCAAGGATATTGTATGAGGCACCTCATCAGTGACACATTGTATATTGAATTTCTGCTTCCTAAAGAAAAGCAGATCACATTTCATCCTGATGACTATGAATGATTCCTATGAATGTGCCAAGACTATTTTGAAGTGCTGTGTTCTCCTTCTGAATACTTAGTACTTTTATCTTTCTGACTCTGACAACACCTGTAATCACTTTCCCTCACCCTGGTCCTGCCACTACCAGATTCAGAAGGTCACACTGAAGTGTGACTGTGAATAACCCCCAAGTTCTTCTTAATTCACAGAAAAACTTGGTACAGATTAAAGAAAATTGAAGTAATTTGAGTCTTAGCCATTGCTGGCTTAGAGCAAGGAATAACCTCAAGCATTCTGAAAGGCTTGCTGGGTATTTTGCAGGAGCAGTGAGGGCTGTTATGTTGGTCCCTAGCAGGACATAGTGCACATAACAAAGTCCACAGACACAAGAATATAAAGCTTATATATTTTCATATAATCTAGAATATTTCCTTATTGGTTTTTTTTGAAATGTAACCAATGTATCAAAGCCAGCTTATTTATATTTCTTCATACTTAGTGGTATCTCTCTCCTGAAAATCAGCACTTAAATTTGCCTTGGCAATTTTAAATTAAACTGCAAAATTAATTGATGAAAAAGTAAATGCACCATACTTAGTGGGTAAGGGTGAAATTCAATTATTTTGTTGAACTTACTCGAAGGTTAGAAACTCTAATGAATGAGAAAAAACATCAGACTTGGGCTTGCTATAAATAGGGTTATTAACTATAGCCTATTTATATGCACAGCTGCAGTCTTCCAGAAGGACTCACAGAACAACTTGTGGAACGTGTTAAGAGACGGTCAAATAAAGTATCATCTGAATATTAATTCCAGCCAAGTGAATAGAACCCTGGAGCACTTTAACATATGGAATAAGGTCAGTGGACTTCTGCCAGAAGTGGAGAACATAAATCCAAGACTTCAGGTTTACAATACCAAGAAACAAAGTCATACAAGCAGAGCACACATACAAGCTGAGTATCTGCTTGTAAGATAAGCCAAAGAGGAACATATTTGTCAACAGTTAAAAGATATGGTTTTTCCTTTCCTTCACAAAGGATAATGTGACCTCACATCCTCTTCCTGATTATTTGAAAGGGGAAAGTAGAGGATGAAGGACATCACTTTTCAGAACTCAGTAATCACTCACTTGGTAAGAAGCTGGATGACAAAGATTTCCCATTTGGAATGGCGGAATGTGCTCTACTTTGCCGAGCAATATGCCACACAAGGCAGCATCCTAAAACTATTTCATATATATGTGTAAGTATGTGTGTGTGTGTGTGTACATATATATATATATATACACACACACACACACACATTTGCCTTAAAGCAACAAATTCCATTACAGTGAAAGAATATTATTTCATGAAGTGCCTTCTCCAATAAGCAGCACATTAAACTTGGCACACGGAGAGGATGAGAAAAATCTTTTGTTCGGCTGACCTCACTGAAAGTAAAAACTAAGCACAATGATCATTGCTCTAAGTACAAAATTAAAAAAATAAAGCCCAGAATTATGGAAGTACTGACACAGCATTAATATCCTTCCCTGCCAAGTAAAAATATTTAAAATACAGGAAGAATTCTACTTCTATCTGTTTATATGCACTCTAGGGGGAAAAAAAGCACTGATTTGGTGCAGTTTATAAAGCAATATGGTTTACAGACTATTTCATCGTACATTATGATATTATTCCATTCACCCTCTATATGATAATGTCTGAGTAAATGAAATGGAACACAGGGGGGATTTCATTGTGTAATTTATACCATGACATTGTACACTGTTCTTGAGACTAATATTTCACAATCATGGTTGTAAATTCAAACACTGTGATAGAAATCAGATATCAAGGAATTATGTAACTATCAGAAGAATATACATTTTAGTTTATTTGTGTTCACATTTGTAAACCAGTCTATAGAATAAATAACAGAATAAGAACTAAAATAAAAATCAAATGCAGACTGTGAGGAACATGCTTTTCAGCACAAAAAGAACCAAATCTACAGAACCTGTAGTACAAAATGCATTTTCTGTTAAAGATCCCATGAGATGTCCTTTTTTTTCCTTTGCAACTTCAGGAAAGAAGAAATTGGATCTCAGTGCTAAACACATAAATTAGTTTACATTTGTGACAAAGACTATGAAAAGAGTCAAACATGTAAATCAGGATTTTGTCCAAAGGTCCATTATATTTGTGCACAACGAAATTTTAGATAACTTACATATTACATCATGACATACTCTTGGTATAAGTACTGATAATAAATGAGAAACTTTTATGAACAAAACTCATTTTTTATTTAATTAAGATTTATGACTGCCAGGCTCACAAGATCTTTAACATTTTATTAACAATCATTTTGGACAGATTGTACTAGTATTATGTGTTTTACAGTGTATTTTTCTTTGCCAAACCATAATAAATATTTTTGCATCATTGCTACTACATTTACAATAAAGTTAGAGTAGTAAAGTTCAAGGCCGTTAAGGTCTCAGAAGCCTCAGGGACTTGTAGACCAATGACACTGTATAAATTATACAGCAACAAGATTTAAAAAACAAAAAAAAGGACAAATTATATCAACATTTTTAAGCTTGTACTTCGATAGTAAATCAAGGTCTTGACTAATTTTGTTAAAGACCACACCAAATGAGGTCAGCTTATTGTTATCACCATCTCTCCCCACTTCCAGTTCTCACAAAGCAGCAAAGCAATGCATAAAACCCTTCAAGTCTGCGATTGGTTCCCTGTTTCACCACCTCTCTTCACACCAAAATTATGAACTCTGCTATGTACTCTGCTACACCCTTGAGTAACCATCTCTCTCAGTTGCTCCAATCACACTTCATTAACAATGTTAGCTCTGTCCACTGTCTAAAATCTCACTGTCAGGTGTTCCTCCACATTGGTGGAGTGTGGTGTGTGGGAGTTTCTGAATCTGTGTCAAACAGCCCTCTATATCCAACCCAAATGCTCTAAGGCAAGTGGGTTTCCATTAAATTTGCATGGAAAACATTTTTTTAGCACAGTAATTATCAAAAGACAAGAATAGTACTCCTTCTGTTGTACAAAGTTTAACATACAGTCTGCACCTAACAAATACAAACATACAACTACAGGTATTTGACTACCCCTGTAGTGAACAGTGGTTTTTAAACTAATCCTTGGCACTTGGCACTACTGTTTCTAGCACCTACTTATTTACAATGAAAAGTAAAATACAGTTTCTTTCATCCTTAGTCCTCAGCATTGTGGTGTTTCTTACTTTGTGTTGCAGGCAAGTATCATCTGCCAAACCCAGAACTACCTTTAGATACTCTTGCATATCAGAACTCGAGAAAGATGCAGTGTAATTTTAGAATATATTTTCAATGTGAAAAAAAAAGCTTTTACAACCATTCTGTAAACTCTATGTGTGTTTGTAAATTATTTCTCAAATAAAATCCCACAGTAATTCTTTAAAATGCTGTGTGGGAGTTGAGACAAAGGAATGGGTGGAAACAAAAGAACATTATAGTATACCTGCTTATGGTCACAACATCAAAAGGACTACAAAACTGCATGCTCTGATGAATTTGCTAGCCAACAGAACAAGCACTCTAAATGTTACTTTAATTTCTAGTCTCATAGTTTAGTTGGTTGCAGTTTAGAACTCAGAGGGATTTAAAACACAACCAAATACTCTGAAGAGTAGTGGATAAAACAAAGGACCAGCAAGTAGCTTTAGGCAGACACAAGCCTACGTTCAGAAAAAGAAAGGGCCTGGGGTGGGCAGCCAGCTGTCATGTATGTGGCAGTATCTATGCCCAAGCTGAGGTGGAAGGCAGAAAGCCCACTGTCTGAACTTACATCAAGAGAACAGAAATGGAACATGTATTGCAGGGTGACAGCATCACTCAGTTCTTCCAAACTTCACTTGACTCTAGTTAGGAGGGCCATCTAGATGTCCTCATCCCTTGACACTGTGACCTTGGTGCTGCAGTAACATCACCAGCTGTATGCCATTGAGCTGAGCCAGCACACTCCAAGGAGGTCCTGCTCCCTCTGGAGACCAGGTGTTGGTGGTTATTAAAGCTAATACATTTTTCCTTCATATTGCAATGGTTCATATGCAATGACAGCAACTGTGCCTCAGCAGGCAAGAGGAGAACCCTTTCAAAGAGTTGCTGGCTTGCTCACACTTAGGGGAGCACATCCCTTGGTTCTCCTCTGGCATCACCAACCTGAGACACACAGCAGCTTCAGGTGTCTCCAAGGTCAGCAGAGACTGAACCTCTGCCTCACTCTCACCTGCCCATTTACAGATACGGTCTAGTAATTTTGAAAATACCTGAACTCCACAAAGGTCACACTACACTAGTGAACTTGAACTGATTCCTTCCTGAAGAATTCTATCAGGAAAACAATTTTTGAAAGTATTAAGGTTGTTTTAAATCTTTCTTCCACATATACAACTCGCTTGTTCTACCAATATTTCAGGCACACACATCTAAGTAGTACTAAGTTTTTTTAACTGTTGCCCCTTAACATCAACCCCATATGTACAAATGGCTTTTAAGTTGTAGCTATTGCATACCCAGATACTGAAGTTTCCAAAACACATGACTACATTAGGGTGCAACAGTCAATTAATCAGATGTCAAACTATGGCCAAGTTCTCCCTACCAGAAATAAATGCTTTCAGTCAGCCCTTGGGTTTTAAATAGGCAATTCAAGTTATAGAATATTTGCCAAGCTTTACACCACAAAATCTAGCATGGACTTTAGCCTTAAAATTTGGTAGGATTTCTGGTAGTTTAAATTAATGGATAAATAAATAAATAAAATTGACAAGTTACAAAGAAACATTTTCCTCCATACCAGTTTCATATTGACTGTTATCATGACAAGACCTGTGTTTAAGAACAAAGGACAGCAACATTGCCACTCCCACAAGGCACAGGATAAAGGACAACCCCACCAATTAACAGTACAAAACAAACACAACCAGAGATTACTCCTTATTTCAGCAAATATTGACACAGATACTTCAAAGAAAAGACAACATTTCCTAACAATGACAATGTTCCTTCTTCACCCTTTCTCTCATTTCTTTTCACCATTTCTCTTTTACTTCTCCTTCCCATCTGTCATCAAGTAATGGGCTGGCACTCTCAAAACTCTCAAGCCCAAAACTCCATAGCCATCTCCTCATTATTTTTAATTCACTTAAATTCTAGCAGCAACAGGCATCAGCTTTCAGTCACAGGAAAGAGACTCACAGAACTGCACTTAGAAACTCTTCAACATTTTGGAATGAATAGCAAAAGAATCCACATGGAGAAAATGTGATAATGGAGCCATGACGTGATGGCATCAGGCTCTTAAAACATTTCTCCTCAAAGCTCTATTGTATGCATGATTTACTTTGAGCGTAGGGATGTCTGTAAGCCACATCAAAGAGCTAATAGATAGACATTTTGTTAACATATGTAGAACTGATGCCAGGCCATAAAACAATATTGTACTGAGTATTCCACATCTTCAGAGAAGTCTGGTTGTTTTGTGGGGTTTTTCCTGGGGTTGGGATGGGCTTTTTTTGGTCTACAAATTATTTCTTCTGTTATGTGCATGAGTGCCTAACAGGCTCAGAAACCTTGACAATTTTTATGTTCTCTTGTTCCCTGGATCTTTGCCCAGTATCACAAAATCTGAGAGAGGGCTGATCTTTGAAACAGGAAAACTAAGAATGAAAAAGTAAATAAGCAGCTATTTCCTTTGCTGAACAGGTTCTGTTACATCCATCACAAATGGGTAAAGAGCTTCACAATCCACTACGTTAGCACCCCTGTTTCTCAGGTTATCCCTAGGACTGTTAATTTCAAAGGGCTGTCCAAACTTGGCTCTGAGCTACAGCACATTCTTCAATGGTCTTTCATGCTTGTGGTGTACAAAATAGAGTCACTTTTCAAATTGTACATACTGTAGATACAGCATTCCATAAAAACAGAAGGCAAAAAAGCTTTGTAGAGTGAATTCCTGGAACAGCTCTTCAGAATTCTGAAAAAGCCACTTATGAGCTCCTCTGTTTCTGCTCTACAGTACTTATGCTAGATCACAGAATAATGAGCAACCATTCAATTTATGTACTTTGTAGGGCACTTAGGAAACAGTTTTTCTATCACTTAGCAACTGTAGGATAAGTAAAACAGCATTGCACACCCAGAAATACACAGTAGAGAAAGACACAAAGTCATAATTATAGAAGAATTCTGTCTTTATCCATTTTGATACCATTTCAGTTAAACAAGTATTCTGTGGTTCTGTTTGGCACATTAGGTACATCGAGGCCAGATTAACAACTAACAGCTGTTTTTTATAGCATTTCCCCACAGCTGGGAATGGTTGCTGCTGCACTTTAGGACCAAACATGTTAAATCTGTATTAAAAAAGAAGTCAAACATGTTGAAAAATTCTCAGTCAGTCAGTCTCCAGTGTCAGCTGACATAGTTTAAATAAAACATCTCCCCAGTGCACAACAGAGTACAAAAGGATGCTAACAGCATGGTCCTAGGTGCAATAATGTGCTTCAAACACTCCTCTAAGCTAAACACGGGAACAGACTGCAAATGTCTCTAGCTTGCAATAGCCTGGACCTTAGCAGGTTCTGCTACCATACCTTTATCATTCCACAAACTCTTTGGCTCCACTCTCAGTAGTCACACACGCTTAAATACATTAAGTACCACAACCCACAGGTTTCCTACTCTCGCTGCTGTCCTAAGCACCATGAGAATGGGATCCCAAGCTCAGAAAGGCTGCCAGGGCATCAAGTCATAGCATGTTTGATCCCACTTCTTCCCATCTGTTTATATGAAGAAAAGGTGATCTTGAATTCATCATCTTCTAGGCACAGGCTCACCTCCTTCGGGCACCTACAGGTAATCATGCCTCAGCAAGCACTAAACGAGGGCCTCAAGACTGATGAGGATGGCAGGTGTCTCTGCTCGGAACATGCATGGTCATGCCCGCTCTGACATGAGCAAGGGTCTTGTCTGGGGAGAGCAGCCCTTTCCTAACTTAGAAGTGGTGACACAATGATAAAAAGAACAGAGACATTGGTGAGACACTGAACTTTACTGACAGCATGACAAAATCCATTTCCTTTTTCTGTTCAGAAGCTTTCTACATCACCTAGAAACTTGATACTGCAAAGTTTCTACTTGCAGTAGGTTTCACTGTACATTTTTCTTAGTTGAAGCATGCGCTTACTGCCTATTGGCTGGCCAAATAGAAAGGTTAAAGCAAACCCAAAACCTGAAGTATCAGTGGGCTAATTTTTCACAAATACTTGAGCAATTGGTACAGAGCTCTCTCAAAAAGCAACAGGGCATCTGCACTCCTGTCACATCATCACTTCTGAAGATGAATGCATCCCTGAGAGCTTGATGCTTCACAAAGCAGTAATCACATTTCTTTTACTGCTTGAAGTTATTCAGAAAAGTAAATGTGTTGAAGTTAAGCATAGGTACCTAAAATAAGGTTCGCAGGTTTGACAATTCTGAGTATCAGTTTTGATGATATCAAGCAATTCTTGCAGCATCAGTGGCTTTCAGAACGCTAAGTCTAAACTACAGCAAACCTTTAGGAAAATATAACAGAAATGTCAATTATTTTTTTTCTGTTTTCCTTAACATATTTCTAGTTTCTACCACACCACCCTCCACCCCCTCTCCCAGTTGCTAAATGCAAGAATCCATATAAAACACTCAGAAAACTGATTGAAAAAGGAGGAACTGAACTGGAAATGCTACAAAACTTGTCAAATAAAGACAAAACCAATCAAAACAAAAAAGAACCCCCTAAAAAACTCTAAATAGGTAAGAAAAAACACTAAATTGCTTTCTCCTCCAAAGGATTTAAATAATACTATTCAACATTGCTCGTTACAGATAAAGCTGTCAGAAAAATATTATTTCAGTTCATGGTGACTATTTTTAATAAAGATGTAAAAATATCATGGGAGAAGTTAATGAATTATTTATAAATCAAGTAGCATAATAAATTTTGGTCAATACACAATGAACACAAGCACACTTATGCATGCAGTTACATCTCAAACTGCATCACTTTTCACCAGACTTCTTCAGTGTCCTACAGCAACTCTCATTTTCAACTGTTCTAGGATTTTAAGTCATAATTTGAAGCAATACTTGTGACCAGTTATGTTCCACAGGCTTCAACCTAATTTCAAACCATTTTGCTTTAGACCTTTGTAAGATACCACCTACTGCTGATTTCTCACCCAGAGTTCAGAGATCCAGATTTGCTTTTGTTCCAATTCAAAACTTAAATTGAAATTCTGGCCCATAGAAACGGCACCTTTCTGTTCCCCTGCATTTGTATTGCATTTTGAAACACTTTGGTATAAAAGGCACTGTAAGAGTTTAGGGCTGCAATGTATTTTATTGCCTAAATAGCTAGATGGTTCCCATTTTTACCCGAGAAACGCCGCGGAATGAGCGTGGTCAAGCACCCATTAAGGCTCCAAGAGACACTGAGTACTAAAAACCCTAAACATTCACTTGTTTTATTTTCCTGTTTCTTGGTTACATTTTCAAAGTGTGTCCACTACCACTCCCATGAACATCAGCAGGGGGCTTGTAAATAAGCTTTTACCCAGTGTTTAAAAAAATGAGCTGCTCAGTGGAAGAAGCAAAGAGATCCCAATCCACTTCATTACTTAAAAAACAGAGCAGGACAGCAAAGAGAAAATCAAGAACAGGCAAGCACCTTAACATATCTTTGAAATCTACATCTGAACACTTCACAACCTGAAATGTCAAATTTTGAAATACACAAAATATAATGCAGGAAAGATTAACTGGTTAGAAACATTGTTAAAAATGCAAATGACATAAAATTAACTTAACTGTACCCTGATTTAGAAGCTTGAGCATTTAACTTGGTAAATATGTGTTCTATGAACCTAGACTCACAGGGTGGTATGCAAAACAATCCACCATGAGGGCAGATACTTTTCCCCTACCCAGTAATCAAGCTTCTGAAACTGTACATTCATGCTAACACTGAGAATCTCCAGACACCACAAGCCAAAGGTAAAGAGCTACCATCCCAGAAAAGATAAAATCTTTCAAGAGCTATGCCTGGTTTAAAGGTCAGAGATAGTAATTCCACTGAAGCTGTAAAACTACAATGTTTAAAAAAGAATTGTGTCTCAGTAGGTACTTTAGCAGCAACTTCTCATGCTGCTGTAATTGGGGTTACATCAACATTTTCTCAATAAACTACACTGCCAGAAAAGTCATTCCATGTTGTAAGCTGACATAGAAGATTTCATACCAGGCACAAATCCTTCAGGACCATGGATTCAGTTTGTATGATTTTTAGCTCAGAATTTGGAAGAAAAGTCTTACAAATGGAAACCAACAATGTAGGATTAACTAATGTTCAAACAGAACCTGCAGATACTTTCCCGTGCAGATGGTTTATTACTCCAAACACACATACACCACCTGTTAAACATAGCAATGAAAACTGTAACCTGAAAAAGACTGAAAAGCTGAGATGTTTGAAATGTAGAAGAGCAGGTGTATAAAAGTTACTTCTTGTAGCAATTTCTTAGGAAGGGCTGTTCTCTGGGTTTGATTTTTCATATTTTTAAAGAAAAGTCTTTTTGTATATTCTCACTCACCTGCTCTGGATACTTGCGTCCAACTATCTCTGCCACAGTGTTAAAAGATGGAGAGTCTGGATAGGTCTTAGCTCCCATCTTCAGGTGCATAACAATCTTAGTGCCCCGGGAAGACATTCGTGACATCATTTCAGCATCTTCTATAGAGATGCAAGCAGTGGGGATTTGGGGTACACCAGGCTGGTAACTCTGCCCCCCAGTATGTGGACTGTTAAAGGAAAAATAAAAACATAGCGTTAACAACTGAGCTTTGTATTTTTTTTATCATTAAAAAGACTCTCAAAAAGGGTATATTTATTATTTTCCATAAACCTTTCAATCAAGTGCTTTTACACTAATCAGACTGTTGCCATTATATATATATATGGAAATCTATTCTGTGTCAGCTCGATTTAGGTCATTGCTTTACTTTGACATGCTCTGATATCACATTTTCTTCAATGTTTTATCAGGAAGAAAAGCAATAAAAAGTCTGTAAGTGAACCGTTTGCAAGAAGTGTGTTCTTTTTTTTTGCTGTGCCAAGTAATAAAATTACAATTCACTACTACATTTTAATGCTGTTTTCCATTTGTTATATAACAGAATCACAGAACAGTTGAGGTCAGCAGGGACCTCTAGAGGTCATCTGGTCCAAACTCCCCGCTCAGGCAGGGCCACCCAGAACCAGATGCCCAGAACCATGAACATGGCATGAGAATCTTCACCTATGAGCCTTTTTACGGTGGCAGACACATTTTTTAATACATTTAAACAAAACAAAACAAATTAAATTTGGGTTATTTTTAAATCTCCTAGACTGGGAAAAAACCCCACTTCATTTCTGCAGGAGATGTAAGGAAGAAGGCAGAAATCTACTTTGTAGGGTTATAGATTAGGTAAAATGGGAAAGATTATTCAGTTCTATTTGTTTAGAAGAATAAATTCTTCTGGATAATAACAAGTCATATTGCAATAAATAACATAACCCACAGAGAAGATAAGTATAAATAATTATTTGACATGAAAATACTAAAAACCAGTTGCAGAGGTATTACAGGAGCTGCTTCAGAATACAGACAATCTGTTTATTAGGTGGCAACAGCTCAGGAAATTATTGCTCCCAGTTGTTTATGGCTGAGCCTCATACAATGGCTGGTGCCTCTTCCATCAGATTTGCTGGTCGGGTGACCCACAGCTCACCTTTGAAATAACAGCTACCTTTGTACTCAGAATGTCTTGTGCCACATAATCCTCCCTGAGTGGGATAAACTTACACAGACTTATAAGTTCAGATCCTTTTTTTCTATTTTTTTCTTTCCTTTTGTCCTTGAAGGAAAACAAACAACAACAAAAAGGCATTCCTCATCCCCATTTTTAAATTGTGCATATGTTTAATATTTCTTTGAGTGTTTGGGATATACCCAGCATGTGAACCAGGAGACTTTCCAAACAATGTAAAATAAACAACACACTGAAAAAAGAGAGATGACAATTTCATGTATTAATGTTCAAAAAATAAATGCCCTACATTCAACAACTGAGCAGAAACTCTTTTTCTTCTGCTCATTTTAAACTAATCCATTCACCTGTATCTCCTGCCAAGATTATGTCCTAGTCCTAACATGGTCTGTACACTGAATTGTCCTTGTTATTTCCCAGATGCTCAACAAAAGAAACCTCTAAAACTGTATTTGTTTCTCCAATATAAGTAGCAACTATATTTCTTTAGATACTCAATCCCAACATTCCACCTCAACTGTGACTAAAGCTTCTGACAACCTGCTGAGGATCACACATGCTTACACATCCCAAATGAATGAATGTTAGCATGTAGAAAATTTACCCAGCTCGCCCGAAAAATAAACCTTGAAGTCACCTGGTAGTGCAAATTTTATGCTCAAACTACTATTTTGCCAAGATTACAAAGGTAAACCCAACTACCCAAATTAAAACTTATTGGCACAGGTAGGCAGAGCCAGCAACTCTTCAGACAATACCAGGACTTGAAGGGAATGGATGACTGTCCAAATAATTGCTACAAGAAGGGAAATGGACCTTAAGCATTACCAGTACAAAGACAAAAAAGCAGTATCACAGTACTGTATTTTCCTAATAATAATAATGGCCAATCTTCACAAACGAAGATTTGGGAAGGGCTCTCCCCACGTGGGTGTGCCCTTCCAGCCTGTGCAGTGCATTTTTTAGGTGAGGCACAGCGTGCACAGAACTGGCCCCACCGTTTAAGTCCTGAGGTCCATCTGCCACGGCAGAGCGAGCTTGGACAGTGACAGTGAAGTCCTCGGGACTGTCACAGCACCCGGTACTAACCAGGGCTGACCCTGCTGAGCATCTGAGATCTGACGGGATGGGAAGGCAGGGAGGCATTGAACTGCCAGGGGACGGTCCCACTGAGACTCGAACTTGTGACCTTGGGATTCAGAGACCAGAGCGCTCTCCTTTACACCACAGGACACACACACACACACACACACACACACAGAGACACACATTTTCCTAATGCTACAAGATAAACTCACATAGAAAACATTTGTGGCAGACACTAAGCATCCTGGGAAGCACCTGATTAAAGTTTACATGCACACAAAACATGCCATGTGTTAAGTATATCATCTACATAATTAATTGCTTAATAAAGTGCTAAAGAGTACATAAAAAAATCAAAGTAAAGCAAATTAAGCTCTTTTTATGCAGAGATAACCAAGAACTGGAAAGGCTACTGACCATATGGCAAGACCTGAGCAAGAACTAACTGAAAAAAATAGAAATTCTTGCAGACACTGTGTGTGACAGATGGAAAGAAGCATTCCTGAGTTTGGCTCAAAACAGGGTAAAGCGGATGTAGTTCAGGAGAAAGAATTTTTGTACTGGGGGTAAGGAAGATTTTTTTCATTGAGCCTGAACAAACATGACTTTGTGACTATTACTTTTAAAGAAAAAAGATTTTACTTAAAAACAAGAAAAAATCTCTTGCATTTACCATTCCCTACCCCTTGAAAAAGAAAAGAAAGAAAAGCATCACACAGAACCAGCTATAGAGATCCAAAGCAACTCTGACTCGAAATCAACATTCAACTTTAAAAGACTGGTACCTGCAGGCAAGCAAGGTGGACCTCTGGCATTTCCCACTAACACCTGGGAGTGACGTCAGCTTCTGCTGCTTCAGGCACACATTCTCGCTGAAAAATGCTGTCATTCAACAAAGCCTGAGATTGTTTTGCAAAACTTTAAGGGTAATTAGGCCACTTAATAGATAACATGCCCACAGTCGAATACCATAGTTGAGTGTTCAGTAAAGGAGAGAGGGTGAGTAATTCTTCCATTTTTTTTTTATTTACTTAACAAAAACCCCGTTCTGATTTTAGATCTACTGCATCACCTCACCTCAAATATTTAATCTTCTTGAAAAATTGAACACATCTAGCTAGATTGATCCCTATATACCTATTAACGCTAATAAAAATTCATTGTCATTTGGTCCTGATATTCTTGTTCTACAGCTGACAAGGTTCAGATGAGTAAAGTGGATGAATTTTGCTTTTGATAAACCCCTAGATTTTGCATGTTGGAAAGTATTTAAGAGAAATATCATGGTATAAATAACAAAGCAGAGGAAAGGCTCCAAAAAACCAAATAAACAAAAAAGGCATTTTCTGTATTAGAAGTGCATATGTTACAGGAAAGTGTAAAGGAAAAATAGAAAACTCAAGACACAGCTAGTTAGTTTCTCTTCTGAGTAAAACCATCAAATGTGGAGTAAATAAAGTACAGATGAAAAGATGTGTTGCTGGTGTCAGCTCAGTTCTAAGTCTCATTACTGTGGTAGCTGACCTTGCTTGCTTCTTTACTTTGTTCCTGCACTTCCAACCCTTACTCTAAAATAAGCTAAAATGCCCAGGGAAAAATAATCTGTATAAGAACCAGTGCTTCAAGCTAAACTGGATACTCTTGATGGAAGATAGAATTCAAGCTGAAGCTTCAGACAAAGATAGCAATCTCCTAAAGAGAGAAGTAAGCATGACATTACAAGAACTCTAACATGGCTAAAGAAAAAAAAAACAACAAAACAACCCAACCAAACCTTGATTATATAAAAGCTTACAAAGATCTACTTCAGCCCTAGTGTGAAAAAACACACACCCTCAATGCACCATTTGGCACATCAACCTCAAAAAGCAATCTAGGGTTGGGAAATACAAAATGAATGTTGTGTAAGTATCTTTAGTTTACTCACTCAAAGATATTGAGAGACTCTAATTACATATGTGACCACCTATTTTCTAAAGGACCCATGCAATATTCACTGTATGAACCACATATAAACTAAGAATTCATATCAGAACACCTATTTTGTTATGATTGACTTAAAAAATAAAATACATTCCTGAATGAAGCCGCAACTATATTAATCACTAGCTGTAACCATAGCAAGATCACAGCCTTAACTCTCAGTGATAGGCTCACATCCTCCTCATACTTTTCTTTTTCACTTGTATATTCTACATATCACAGAAAATCCCACCACATACAAAGCTTTACACTTTAAAGTGAGCAATGAAACATACTGTAGCAAAACAGAAGGGAACCTACATCTTGCTCTTAAGCTCAGCTGTGGAGAGTTGCTATTCATGAGTGCCTCACTCTCGTGATTTTCTCTGCATCAGGAGCAGCATGGCAAGGCCTGAACTCTATTCAAGTAAATCCCCTTTTTCAGCACCACAAAGTCCTTACAAAAGAAAACTTGTCCTTGTGTGCAGTGAAATTGTGAATGCTCTTTCAAGATTCTCACCATTATCTGGATAGACAGGCCAAACTGTAATTGCAATTATTCAAATGTCAAAAGTATTGTTAATCTACTCAGAAGAATTAGGTCTATAAAAATAAAATCCAGACTATTCCCCATTGACAGCCATATGGCAAAATATGAAAGAAACAAATTCAGCCTAATTTTGTGTTTCTGTCATCATTTCTCCCAAGATTCTCATGCTTTGTTTGCTTCTTATATTGTATTTGTAGGATTTGATTTGTTGGCTTACAGTAAGTTGAAATGATACCAAGACTGATAAATTCAAAACCAAATAGGAATACGCACAGAAAATTTTAAGAAACTAAGGAGTAAAAATACAGTACAAATATGGAATTAATAATATAGCCGTCTGTTACCCAAGTTAGAGCATTTGGAATCTATCCATACAGTATCTTCCAGATTACTTTGTACCAAGCTTTAATTGATGTAGCATCTGCACAAGTGTAGTGAAGTGTAACAGAGGCTCCAGAAATTACCAGCATTACCAAGGAAAATTCCCTTTGAAAAAGAGCACAGCAGTACTCTGTTACCACATGGGCTCCATTTGAATTAACATTTAGAAAACTGCATTTAATCAGTGCTAGGCACTCATTAGAATTAGGCTTTACCAAGCAAGCACAATAGCTTTGCTGTAATTACATATGTCCTAGGTCACAGAACGCAACTAACGTGTATGTTTGTATTTCATTATAATATTCAGTACCATAAGCACCAAGGGAATTCTATGGTAAGCAGAGAATTTTTTAAAAATTGCATGAATTAGATATGGGTTTTCAGACAAGAAGCAGAAAACAACTGTGAATGGTAAAGTGATCAAATGAAGAAAGCCCAACAAATTTCACCCCGGGGCTATCCAACTGCTGGGAAAGCAGAAAAGTCCACACAAAGCTTTCCAAGGATCTATAGGAAATGGAAGTTTGCATCATCTGCTCTGCAACTGAGAAAGAAACTTGCTGGATCTTACAGACATGAGGATGACTCTCATATAGCTGACAACATCTTGAGGGAATTATTGAAGTCATACACCTGTTTGGCCTCTTTCTGCTCAACATGAACCACCAAGCTGTGTCCTGTGTTTGCATCCCTGCCTTGTGAGAATGCAGCTGCCTGATGCACACTACTGTAGGTATGTTAGCAGAGGGCTCCTGGAGGGAATGCCAAAGACAATCCTAATTGCCAGCAGCTGCAAGGCTTCTGGCTTCATGGGCTTTTTTTTTATTTTCTTGTTGAACTCCTGGATTCCCAGACTTGAGCTTGAGCTTTATTTATAGCTTCAGTAACAGCCCCATCACCAAAGACTAGTGAGCACACAAGAAAAATTTAAAAAACCCTCACTGAGAACAGATGTTATATTTTATACCTGCAGAAAGGTCATAAATAAAAACAAACAAACAAATGAACAATCAAAAACTAAAACAACACACACACCCTCCTCCCATTTTCTTCATTTGGAAAGCAGTGAATCAGACAAAGAGGCATCACAGGCCTACTAATACAAAAGCAAACCAAGTAACAGCTAGCTGTCTAGAACCTGGCCTTCATACCTCCTCCATTTAATGATGGTTTTTATTATTCATAAAGTCTTACAACAAAATTATCAGGCACAAACAGGCACAAAGTGGCATCAGAGCTTTCAGGGCAGGAGCAATCACGGTATCAGAGCTTCCACATCTGTGATTCACTGCAGATAGAATGTAGCAGAGAAGGTCCAGCTCTCTCACACACAGGCATATACACTGTCACACCAGAAATATGAGTCTCCAGTGGCACTGAATATAATGTATCATGGGACAATACAGGGAGGTTGCTCCTCCTTTCAAAAGATGGTCATTGCCAAAGGTAATCCACAGCCAACAGTCGGTGAGCTGAAGGAAAAAGGTAGGGATGGAGGACACTGGTGTTACCACCATAAAACTTCTCCCCTTTATCACTGACTACAGAGGTAAGTAGAGGGGAGGAATGCCTGAAAGGAGGTAGAAGAAAGTCTCAGGCTCACAGGAGAGGCTGTGGATGGTGCTTTTCTTCTTTCCTTCCTTCTCCAAGCCACACACCACTCATAACAGTTCACTCTTCTAACACTGTCCTTCATAAAAAATGAACTACAAACTTATCTTAAAACTCACATGCATTTAGGAATACCTTTTCCCTTCAATAGATTGGGGCAAGGCAAACAAAAGCTCATAGAGATACATTTTTAAAGTGTAAAAAAATAAGACGACCATCAACAGGAAATACAAAGGCAATCTAGAAAAAAAGTGTAAGGTAGGTAGGAGTGGGAGTGACAGAGGGAAAACATGTCTGTGAAGACAGCAGGAGACAAAACAGTATCTTAGTACCAAAGGCAACTATGTGAATGGGCAAAAGGGGAGAGTTTTCAGAAGTGAAAAACTACAGCAGAATAACATAGTTATTATCACCTTAGATAGCACAGAATTAAATCCCAGAAATGAAATAGAAGAGAGGAAAGGGAGAAATACAGTCATCTTTTCTTTGTTTGTGAGTATAACCTGTTTCCACTGAAAATGAGTGGCAACACTTCCATTAACCTCAACAGAAAGGGGCAGGGGGAGACAGCGGTGGGGGTGGAAGAGCGCTTCAAAACATAACTGGATATGAGAAGAGAGAATAAAGGGCCTGACTGGATTCAGTCTCAAGCAGTGAGCAAACTAGAAGCCACTGCAATATATCTGTCTGGGTGAGTCCCTATATTTTCCGAAGAAAACCGAAACTCTGAAACATTTTCACTACATAAATGCTTTTTTCACTCCCACAGATCTAATTTCTATAGAATATTAAACAACTTTTTGATGTTCTGTTAAACAACCCAATGCTTTTGCCATTCCAGTAAAAAAGAGAATAAAAAATATCTTAGTAAAAACAACGGGGGAAGCACCACTTATTTTTTTCTCAACTAAGAGATTTTAGTAGTGCCACATGAAAGGGACTGTTTTAATATCGCTGGATCATTATATTTGCCTGTTATCTAGTTCACACATTATACAGTGACACTTGCGCAATGTAAATGCCTATTGGAGTGTACAATAATCATCATGACTTTTGTAGTCTGCACATAAATCAAAATACACAAATGATTTTGGCCCTAACCAAGAGATACAGGCACACAGACAGTCAGATCAGATGAACTGTGGTAGTTGAGGTAGTATGATTTAGGGATACGGTGAGATTCCAGACTACCTGCAAAGAGACAGCCACAAGAATGCCAGAACTCTCTGAGCTCACCTCTGGTGGCTCCAGGAAAAGAGGATAGCCAGGGGGGACCACAGGTTTTCCCACTTCCTCCTCACCTGTTTCTCTGGGGTCTCACCCACCTGCTCAGACAGCCCTTATGAGGAGGGGCATGCAGTGAGTCACCTGCATTCACAGACTGGTGCACACCCCACAGCCTTAAGGCTCAACAGAAAAACACCGAAGCCCACTTAGTGCAACACTGCAAGGCAGTAACAGAATAAAAACTGGGAATTTTCCCCCCAGTGTTCAAATGCTAGCTAGGAATTATTTCCATCCCTGAAGAAGACTGTGAAGGAAAATTATCTTACTGATTGTGAATGATTAATGTTAACACTGAGATCATGTATATAACTTCATGAAGAATATAAATAGAACACCTGTTAAAAAACTGTACCTACTTAGAAAGAACTGCATCATATAATTTTTAGAAACAGAACTGTGTTTTACAAGCTAAAATACAGTGGCTGAATTACCTTGCAGCTGTCAAGCTAAAATTCCTTTCTGTAAAATATTCTACACCTCTGTGTAAGCATAGTGGAAATTGTACTTATTCTAAAACTAGCTCGTCTAAAAACAGATGCTGAATTCTACAGAATTCTGAAAGTGTGCAGTTCATAAACATTTATCACATAGTTTAAAGCAGTTGTTCTGTAAGTGCAGCCCAAAGATCATCTGCAGCTTGCAAAGCCGTTGGACACACTCAGCCCTCAAAGTGGGCTTTCAATAGTTTCATCGACATGAAGACAAAGTTTCACTGACCTGCATCTTGTGATATGTCCCATACACTGATTGATAAAAGTATTAATAAAACTCCAGGTTTAAGAGGACAGTGCTTGATCTCTGACTTAGCCACTGGACTGTTCACCTGCAATGAACAGGTGATGTGGTTGATGTAATCCAGGACACACTGTAAATCACACAGTAATGCTTCTTGCTGCCAGAGCTATAAAACTGTTCAGTAGCTTTGCTGCAAAAATGCTGATAAAACACCTTCTTCCTTGGCAGTTCATGACTGGTCAAACATTTGGGGGAAACAGATCTGATTAGGAGCATCTGAAACCATGACAATCAGACTGTCCCGCTCACAAGTTCTGCTCCCTGTTAACCTTTCTAATGTCCTCCTGGAAAATTCAGGTGGAGGTCAGAATTTCTGCCACAAACATATTTGGACTAAAACCAAACAAAACTAAAAACTTCAGACACCTCACGCAGGAAACACTAGAGGGAAGAATGAAATTCTCCTTCCTTTCTCAGGAAACTTCTACAGACAAGCATCACCTAGAAGTCTGATGCTTTACAATGGCGTACTCCAATTCCATGTCATTGTCTCACAATTGCCTGGATTCTGGCTTCCTTTCACTAACTCTTAAGCCACTCCATTGAGTAACCTGGAAACACCCACAGAATAAAAATACCGCTATATATGGCAAAGGGTTAAAGGAATCCATCGCTAATTGTCACTGAGAAGTACCATACAAAGATTTATATGACTAAAACCTAATTTTAGGCACTGAAACCCAGTTACGTTTCTAAAAACGTAAGTGGCAGCTGCACTTATTATTCCAAGTGGCTCTGCTAAAGTTTTCTCATAGGTCTGCCTATTCTCTTGCATTTCTGGCAAGACTGAAATGCGACCATTCCCTCAGACACTGTAGCACACCATTTCTGTTTTCCTAGTTTGCCAGCATTATAAACAAAGCAAAGGAAGAGGGGAAAAAACCTCACATAGTTTTGTGGAGTTACAGCCTTAGATGGTGTCTCAGATGAACTTGGCTGCTCAGGATTCTATGTGCACCTGGACAGTGCTAAGTCCCTTCTCAAGCTCTTTGGCCTTGAGCACAAATGTAGATCAGTCTAATGCCTTTTCTGGAGATACAGAACATGTACTCAAGTTGCCTGGTCCCTTCACATAATTTCTGGTGCTCCCATGTCTCCCAACAGCAACTGCAACCTTCTCAGAGCCTCAAACCAGCAGCTGCAAAAATTGTTTCCTTTTTCAGAGACTGCAGGTAGAGGTACTCAGAGGGAGTATCTCTCTCCCTCCTCAAAGAAGGATCACAGTCTGCTTCCTGAAGAGGTGGAAGCAATACAGAGATTACAGAAGAACAGCTGAAACCTCCTTACATCCCATCTGTGAATTCACTCTTTTCAAACCTCAGACTTTGGGCAAAAATCACATTTGAATCTCAGGACCCGATTTCTAAATTTTGCATTGTTCTTGATGATAAAGAGCTGTTACTAAGAAAAGGTCTTGTACTTTTATGAAATTCCAACTCCTTCATGGTCTTTCCAGTGGCTTCAGCTGTCTCATGGTGAGTTGTTACTGAATTGAACTCAAAATCCAAATCCTTCGAGCTACAGTCAACTAATTATTTTTAAACATTTACATTTGAAAATACGATATTCCAAGGTGACAAACTATATTTTCTGTCATTCACCTACTGCCAGTGTTCCCATAGATCCCTTCTAGGCCAACCTGAAATCTTAATCTATCTGAAGTTAACAATGAAACACACTACATTTTATTTCCTACAGTTATATAATGGATTACTTATCAGCAGTAGTCAACCACTGTTATGAAATAATACAACTGGTAATTGTTTTTTGGCACTGGCAAATTGTTCCTGAATCTACCATTGACTACTTAATCACAGGTTAGAAGAGCTGACTTTTAATGTTGTCTTCTTTACAGTAAACAATGTACAAATGTTATTCTAAATAAACACAAAAAAAATATTACTTCTTCTTGTAAACAGGGAGAGACATTACTATGAGCTACTCAAGATCCCACAGGGACACAAGGAACTTCAGAATCCTCCATTTTAGTTGATTCACATGATTATTCTCCCTTGTCTGACAAAAGTATCTTTTGCTGTCCGGTGCACAAATGGCTAGAATAAATCTGAATTTTCCTAGAGCTAAACAGTATCTCAGTATCTCAGTTCAGTATCTCTTGTCGAGGCATTTTTTGTGTGCTTCACATTCACCAGCAAACTAATATGAAGAAATCCAAATAAAAATTACTCAGAAACAACGTAGTTGTATTCTGCTTCTTACTCTTAGAATACCTGTTCTTCTTTTGCAATCATGATAGATTAAAAAGCCGTAAATTGCAGTCAAAGAATAATCCTGGTTAATAATAGTAATAATGAAAAGAAGCATATAAAAGACAACTGCTCTCTGTTTCACAGAGTATTTGCAGTATTCACACTAGACAGCCAAGGCAGAAGTGCTGTGGACAGTGACCAGGAAATCAAGGTAAGGTGAAACAGTTTAGCTTAAGTCACAGGCACTAGTCACCTACCCAGCTAATGGGAAGTCTATAAATATGAAACAAAGGCCAGATTTAAAAAGGAAAGTTGGAAGAGAACAAAGCTACAGATTTAGGTTTGTACCATTCTTCTAAATATAGAAACAAAATGAGAGAAAGTGTAAGATACCTGAAGGAGAGGACAAGAGGAAAGTAATCAAAGCTGGCATCACTGGCAGAGCAGCGACAGGACTTGGCACCTCTCTCTTAATAAACCTGAAGAAAAAGGATTTTCACTATTTAGGCCTACCCTTCAGGCAAGACCAAAGAATTAGTATTTGATGCAAAAAGATGAACACAATAAGAGAAGCACAGGTGACTGGATTTGAAGGGGAAAACAAATCTGGAGAAAAGGATTTAAGTAATTAAAATGGTTACACTCGCAAGGCACAAGACATTGCTTATACAGGGAAGAGCCCATTATTACTGCTTGCCATGAACATCAGGCTACATCTAGAAAATAATTACAAACAACAACTGTGGAATAATTGGCTCTGACTTCCTAAAAACACAAGTCAAAATTTGTGTGCCATAAATAAGAGTTTCATAGTGCAAACAGGTTTAGCTAATCATATTTAAGTGTTTGACATACATCACAGTAGAGCTAACACAGCAGGGTGAGTGAGGCCATCCTACATGAAGAAAACATTTAATGAAATAATACAGAAATACCCTACCATATGGACAAGCCACAAGCAAGACTGTGGGAAGTGAAAGAAACAACAGAAACAAGAGGCCCCCTATCCCCTGAAAAACAGTAAAATTGTTCTTGTAAAGAGAAATCATATGTTGGAGTAAACTATACATATTTTATCACATGTTTAAGCAAAGAAGGCAAAACCTATATTTGGTTGCCTGTTCGTTTTGCATGAAATAAGTAAAAAGTTACATATCAAAATAAAACATTATGTATACATGAGACAGTTTCTGAAGCATACATATCCAGCCAGAGTCCCCACATAACCCTGTGTTGACTTTTGGAGATCAGCAGTGAACCTTGAAAAGAACACTTCAGGTGTTTTAGAGCAAATACAACATGTTTCATAAATAAAACTTTGATATATACAAGCTGAAATGGTTCTATAATATGTAGATAAATTTTAGGATCATCATCAATTAAAAACAATAACAAATAGATAGAAAAAGTATCTTGAGTAATACAGGAAGTACAAACAATACATTTAAAGGGAAACAAAACCGGAAAACCAATTATAAGTCACAAAAGTGACAAAATTGGATAGGCAGGTGAATCTTTACAGTAGACTTCTGTACAAGCTGTTTCAGCATTGCCTGGATCATAATAAAAAGTGAGTTGCTGTGTAACTAAAAATGAACAGAATTAAACATAGAACACATCAAGAAACAGAGACTTTACTCGCTCTCCCTCTCTTTTTTTTTTTTTTGGTTGGTTTTTTGGTTTGTTTGGTTTTGGGTTTTGGGGTTTTTTTTGTGGTTGGTTGGTTGTTTTTTAATGAAAAAATAGAATATTAGGTTAGGACACACCAAACACCAATTCTGTACTATTCTAGCCACAACCATTCTGATAGTGCTTAATGTTTTCCAGTTGTCAAGAGCCACATGCTCATGTGCTCTGGATATGAACATTCCAGATAAAGTCCTCAGTGCTGTACTTATACAGAAAAAACATGGAGAATTACAGGGAAACAAAATAATAGTCCACATATTTCTCAGATCTTATCAGCAGCTGAAAATAAATGCACACATTGTGAAAATAATTCATTTGAACTGCACTGCTCAGATCCCTCTCTGTAATCTTTATCTGCTTTTCATTCTTAGGTTTTCCATCAATCCTCTACAACCATGGTCACCACATCCTAGTGAGACACTTGTCAGTGTAATCAAGAAAACTGAGTATTGCAAGAACATTAAAACAAACCAATGGATCAAGATATTACAATCATGTCAGATGGTTCTGAACTTACTAACAGGACTTTAGGCACAGAAACTCATGCAGACTCAGAAGGGGTTGGCAGCACTGAAGAAAGCCGGAGCTCATTAGGGAGAAACAGGAAATCACAGAAAACTGCTGAAGTTCCCAGTGCTCAACTCACAGCAAGCACAGCTGTAACTCCTTAAAGATCAGTACAAGAAACCCAAGACTTGGCAGTTTTATACACTAAACATCTTTATATACATGAACCATAATGCAAAGGCGGAATAAAACTGTTCCTCTAAATCTTACTAACTCCAGAATATTACCAAACCTAATCAGTGGATGCTCATGGTACTCAACAAGATCAGAGTTAACCACGATATGCGTGGCCATCAAGCCACCAACAAAATGTATAACTCAGTAATGTTAGGGGAGTGGCTGAGCCAGAAAAGAAGAAAAAACTTTTGAACACTACACTGATAAAGGTTTGCCTTTTTTTTGCTATTTGTGAGGAAGCTAAGATCTCAATAACATCCTTATCCTCACAGTATCGCTCTGGATAACAGATTCTATCAACAGAGATTTTACTAGCTCTTTACCTGCCTCTACCAAAGTTACAGGACAATGCTTATATTACTTTACCCTAAATGGATAAAACTCTTCACAATTACACGCACATGTTCCTGAAGAGTCAAAAGTAGGAGGAGGTAGAGAGAAAGCTCTTGTTAGTCTCACCAGCATTTTACTGACTTCATAAGAAAACAAGTATACTAGGTGTATGAAATTACCCAGAGGTTTCAGAAGAAACATCAAGCCCTGTCTACTTAAAAAAAAACAACAAACAAAAAACCCATAACCAAAGAAACCCAATCAAAACACAGAGTTATGCAGTTCAAAGCAAAAAGAGGCAAAAAGTTTGGCAAAAACCAAAGAGAGATTGGGACTGGAGAAACATCATCTACAGATTTCTCACTATTATGGAGTTACCTGAAATCTGATTCCTGAATCACTGTGCAAATATGACGAACCCACTCATCCCCTAAAACACAGGCTCCATTTCTTCTAACAACATCTAAGTTCTCTAGCTGACAGCTAGGATTTGCACAAAAGTGAGCACAAAGACTGCACTGCGGAATTCAGTCTGGCATGTTGGCCTTAAGGGAACACAGGAAGCAAAGTAAAAATTAACAAATTGTCAGTCAACAACATGTACAAACATCATGGAGGGAAAGCCTCTAAGTGTAGGGTAAGAAAATAAATCCCACACTACACCACACTACACCACTACACACTACCTCTAAGGGCAGCAAGACAACACGCACAATGCTATAAAATATAACTAGAATCTTTCCACAAGCTCCCTAGAGATTTATAAAACATGGTCTGCTTTTATTTCCTCTTTTTACACCACAAACAAGGGTTTTATCCTTGTTCTCTGCTCCCTTAGTAGAACAGGAGACAATACTGCTGTATCCTATTGCCTCAGGATATTGCTTTAGGACAGTCTCTCATCAAGATATTTGCTATGATCAACTCTTGTTGCTATACTAAACCCATAAGTGAAAATGTTCACAAATAGTCAGTCGTGCTTCCTACCTCTTCAGCTGTGTTACAGCACAACTGTTGCATTGCTACAATTACCACCCAAGTTCTTGCCTTTATGCCTTGTGCATTCCCTGAGCGTGTGCAAAGCAGATGAAGATGCTGCCTACTCAGAAAAAGACTATTTTTATAACAATCCTGCAGTGTTAAAAGTGAGTGTACAGAATACCAAGCAGAGGAGAATCAAGTTTGTAACTTTTGCAATTCCCTCAGAGATCAGTTCTAAACTACCTTGATCACAACTGCGTTCTCCTCCCCACTAAAAGGAATTAACTCTTCAAAACACCCATTCACTCCTTCACCCTGTATGCTTAAAACTCACATGCTGGGAAGACAAAAACCCACTTAAAAAAACACAAGGCCATAATGAGAACAGGTATTGTCTCACTGAAAGATGGTAAAGAGTAAAAAAGTTTCTTGAGCAAATAAATTAAGGCATCAGATCCACACACAATATAGGCAAACTCTTCATTTTCAGTACTTCCAACAAGAGCTAACTCCCTGGAAGCAGGAGTGGTGGCATTGCTTATCATAGTATGTACCAGGACCAAAGAACATAACACTGAAAGCAATCAAGGAAAATTCCAGGTAACAGCTTAGCACGATCACATGAAGTGGAAAAAAGGTAAAAATAGTTGATTTTTTTTTTACTCAGAGAATATAGAAATAGTTTATTTCTACACTCAGAGAACTGTCTTTTGCCCCAGACATCCTTTGAAAAACATTATTTCTGGACACATAACCCAGTAATTTTCTCCTTTCAAAACACATCTTTCTCAGTATTTCTTCTTGACACAAAGGCTATCTAGTTTAGCCATTTCTATAAAAATGTTTTTAATAATAATAATAATAATAATAACAACAACATTTTATTTAATGTGCACATCAGCATCAAGGAGACTTATGTGGCTGGCATGCAGTGAGTTTGTCTGCAAGTCTGTCTTCCCTGACTTACAGAAAGCCTTGTCCCTGCCCCTGCACTGTCTCTTGAATTGCCATTTGATAACAAGAACCACAACCTGCACTGATGATGCAAATCTTTATATCACAGAGGGCACATCTCTGGCCACTAGTATAGAAATTAAACCATAAACAGTTTAAATTATTCACAGATGATGTGAATTTCTCAAAGGTCTCATGTGGTATGTCCATATTATACTTTTTAGTTTACAAAAAGAATGGGCTGTTGAAGTGACCCTCCCAAAACCCTTGGCTGCCTGATCACCAAGAAGTCTCTGAACATCAGAGTTATATCTCCTTCTGATGAAAACTAAGCCAGAAGATTCTCTCAGCAAATAGATCCAGCAAGGCTCAACACATGCTAATCTCAGCTGTTACACCTAAATCTTTATTGCAACTTTTTTTAAGTGGTTTTTCCTTTAATTATAACATCAGATGTAAATACTCCATTGCAACACCAGGATTTTTGTTTTGAAAGATGTAAAAATGATTTGCAATTAGAAGAGGAAAAAGTTTGGACAGCCAATAAGATACTTTCCCTAATCCCAAGAGAACAAGACACAAGTTTATTTTATTAACCAATAACCTAGGAAGCAGGTTTACAGACGGACTAAAATACATCCTACCCCTGCAGACTTGAGAGCTCAAGGCTAGTTTAATTAGAAGAAAAGGAAAAAATTGAGAGTACTGAACAGAACTGTAGGAAATTAACTCACATACCACATGTGCTAACAGGCCAAATGCCAGAGTAACCACAAATTCCTGAACTGACACAACACTTGGAGATGAGGACCAAAATTGAAATGCACCCTGGGCACGGGCAGCTCACACACACTAAGTCTGTGCAAGCAGCCAGAGATGTTATGGGTTCGCTTCTCCCCTGCTATGCACCATGCAAGCATCAGCCAGGCTGGCCCCTGAGCATGGCCAGATACACCACTGAGACCGCACAGCATCAGCAGACCAGAAAATCCCATAGTCACCAGGGTGCTATAGGCAGATCAATAAAAGGAGTGTACCAATGTAGAGCAAAAAGAGGGAAGTGAAGTAAAAACTTACAAAATCTATTTATTCATAAACTTCTACTTCATTTGGTACATATAAACCAATTTCATTTATTTCATTTCAATAAACAGAGATATCAATGAATCTTAGTTAAACTCAAATGCCTGAGGAAAGCTGATGTTTTTAGCTGAGTCGTAATCTGGAAGATCAGTCCTGTGCTACAATCAGCAGTGTTACTGAAGTGATGACAAAACTATTTTGTGCTACCATAGGCTTGTTTGTTCACAGCAATTGTTCTGTTTATTAAATAATCAAAGTGAAAGACAGTAATAAAAATGAAGTGTTTAGCTGTAAGGCTCCTGAAATTATTTTAGTGTGTAGGTCGTTTTAGAAACTTACATCCAGGTCAAGCTTTTTGACTGAAAATAATATCTGGAGGTCCAGGTCATTTAATGGGCAACAGGGGAGGCTTTCTAGGGAGAAGTGACCTGTCTCACCTGCATGACTCCCAGCCTATGATGCATGAAAAGGAATACAGGTCTGCTTTGATAGACTGTGTGCACACATGGCAATAGAGATGCTCGGGGACCTGACCTCATGAGTAGGCTGGGCTCAGCTCATGTCATGTGAAGTCCCCTATTAACAGCAAGCTGTTCTCATGCTCATACACAAGTCCAAGCCAGAGCTTACCAGCTGAAATACAATCTCAAATGGACATGGCACTTCTGCCTCTCTATGGACAGCAGAACAGGTCACAAGAAAGACTCCTAAGATGGCAGCAAAAAATTAGGTATACTGGCATTTTTAGTGGAAGGAGGGGCAGAACAGGAGGGTAAGGAGCCTTCAGGGCTCATGACACAATTGAAGGATACACTTTGAAAGACAGAACATCCATTTTAAAGGCCAGATGCATCTCCTTGCCATAAAAAACCCCAAACCAAATAAAACCAAGCCAACCAACCAAACAAAAACCTAAACCAATCAACTAACAAAAAAAACCAACCAAAAAACCAAGGAAATCCTACTAAAACTACTGTACCATCCCAGAATTCAAAAAATGTGGCAGAGCAGGCAGAGGAAGTTGAATGTGTCTGTCACTACTGATGTGAATAAACCCTTATTTTCTTCAGACATTGAGTTTCAGGGAAAGGAGAAAGATCTCCTTAGCAAATAACTCTCATGTCTGGAACCAAAGACAGCACATCAAGTGCTAGGAAGAGGTGATGTGGTAAGAAGTCACTATGCTAACACCTAAGAGTTGAAAAATGCCCCTAAAAACTGGGCTCTTGGCATTTATCTCTGAGGATTCTTGGGAACTTTCCTTTAGAGTACTCAAAAAACCACTCAATTTTGCTTCTTTCTAGAGCCCTTAAAGGAGTTATTATTACAAGACACAGTGTTACAACTTTATCTAATCTGTGGTTCTTGAGAAACAGAAGGATTTACTGAAAGTTTCAGATTCGTAAGAGTATATTCACCACAGGATAAATACTGAACTATTTCAATAGCTAAAGGATACCTTTCTATTTACAAAGTGTTTCAAAAACAGAGTTAGGAAGCAAAAAACCCAGGCTAGCTTATTACAACCACATTTTTAACCATGTCTTGTAAATTGTATTTTCACCATAAAAAACATCCACTACAAGCTGGGAACACTCATCAATTTATTGTACACAACAGTAAATGTATGTATTATTTTAACTTGTACAAGATCATTAATCTCAGCATAGTCAGGCTATTAAAGCAAAAAGAGTAAGTATTCAGATTTCTACAAAAGATCAAATAGTATGGATCCTATTGAGTTACTACAATAATACATATTATTTAAGAAGGTTCATTAAAAATAGTTCTGTTATTCTTAACTCCTAGTACACATGTTTAAATATTTCACCACCAAATTGCCAGTGCCTCAGGAAATTGTTACTGGGATAAGGAGACTGCAAGAATGATGCAGAGAGACTTTTTACAAGGGTTTGTAGTGATAGGACAAGGGGTAAACTTAAGGAGAGTAGGTTTAGATTATATATTAGGAACAAATCCTTCAATTTGAGGATGGATACTTTCTTCTAAGGAGTTTCCAGAATGTTTTTGAAAACTCTACAATCCCGTTATCATTTATTCCTGTTATTGGTGAACATGTAAACACTCAGGCCAAAGAAGTAAAGGTTCTCGTCAATAAAGCATCAGTATTCAAATTGCAAGAATGCAAGACTTACTTTCACAACATTTAAAAACCTTTTATTAGCTTTTTGCCTTCCATCTCTCACCCTTCTAACACATTCCCCCCTGCAGCAATGCAGGATTTCCCATCAGTCAACCAAAAAGGCAAAGGACTTGAACAAACAGCACCCCAGACAATGACTGATAAGAAGCACTACACCCAGCACGCAGTCCATCTGGCACAGCACTCTGGTGGGACAGACAAGGAAGATACATAGCTGGTGATTAAGGGAAAACATAGGTGAAGGCATGGAGATAAGAAAACCCACCCTGCCTTCAGCAATACCTATGTGTTAAAAACAAGACAATCAGATCTAGTCATCACCAAGTAACAGTGACAGACTGGACCTGAATACCCTCTGTATTATATGAAGAATTAGATTAACCAATCATTTCCACATCCATAAAAACCTTAACTGAAGGTGAACGAAGAGAGTGCAGAAAGTACACTCAGCGAAAAACATGCTTCCTGGCAGAATCTTAATTTGAAATTGCTTTTGGGAATGACACCTTAACTCCCAGTCGCAATTAAGGATTCAATACTTCTAAACAAAAATGAATTTGGAATCTATTTCTCCTCTCTTTTCATTCATTTTAGAAACAGCTGTAATGGTCATACCTAGACCTAACAAAAAGGCCTACCTTTAGCCTCCACCTCTGTTCTTCATGTCTAAATTTTTCCTTACATACTAAAAGCACCTCCATAAATTGTCTGCCAAACAAAAGATACAAAGAGCCACTTTCAAAGAAAGCCTTCTGCACAGCACTGTAACTAAGGTCATGACAGATCATCTTCTCGTAATCCACACATTGTAGATTGCAATATTCTTCGATGATACCAAATAAGGCTATTTTGAAACCATATAATTTTTCATAAAACTGTTTTTGAAACATGTTGCACTATCTGTTCATTATTAGGAACTATATTAGAAAATACATCATAAACATCACATTTGTTGGACACCAAGAAATATACTAGTAATAGTTTAGATAGTATCAGAATTCAAGTGCTTTGTATTTGAGAAAGCACTTTAAACAGGTAATATTGGCTTCTTTAGGGGGGTATGGAGCATTTTCATGGTTTAATCCCAACTGGCAACTAAGCACCTTGCAATTGCTTTCTCACTACACCCCCAGATGGGATGGGAAGGAGACTCAGAAAAAGAAGTATAAGAGGTCATAGCTTGAGATAAGAACAGTTAAATAGTCGGGGAAAAAAAAGTAAAATATCATAATGATAATTTAAAAAACCAAAACCAACAAACAAAAATACCCCCCCCCCCAATCCCCCAAAAAACCAAACAAAAAAGCCCTGCCACAAATAAATAACCCCAAGAAAAACAAGTGATGCACAATGCAATTGCCCACCACCAGCTGACTGATGCCTGGCCCATCACCAAGCAGTGGTTGGCCCTGTCCAGCCAACCCTGCCATAACCTGAACATAACATCCTATGGCAAGGAGTATCACTTTGGCTACTTTAGGTCAGCTGTCCTGGCTGTATTGCCTCCCAAATTCTTGTGCAGCTCCTCACTGGCAGAGCATGAGACCTTGGGAAGTCCTTGACTAAGGGTAAGCACTACTTGGCAACATCCAAAACATCAGCATGTTATCCACATTATTCTCATGCTAAATCCAAAACACAGCACAGCACCAGCTACGAAGAAGAAAACAAACTCTATCCCATCTGACACCAGGTCAAGCATATAAAAATGCTACCAAGAAGCTACAGTGGCAGCAGAGTTGTTCTTTGCATGTGTTCCAATACAGTTAGTTGGCATGACTGATTTTTGACGCTCTGAAGCATTCAAATGATGAAGTTTGCACACTTCTCATATTGCTGAGATGTGACCACTCATGTTCTCTGTGAAATAGTGGAATCAAGCATGTTTCCAAGTGCCTGTCCCAGCCACTTCCCAGTTTCAGCCTCAACAAAGACCCAAGGCCAAATCACCCTTTCCACCTATAAGCCTAGACTTTTGCAGAAAGAAAACCTGGGAGCAGAAATCATAATGAAACCATGGTGTTATCTAAACAGAACACAATTCCAGGTTATGGTGTGGCACACATTTGTGGTCAGATTAGCTACTGCCAGTGATTCCTCTGTGGGTAAAAAGTTACTGGGCAACTAGCGGCAGGAATAAACAATCTGTATTGCTCTAAACATGTACTTGCCAAAGAAAGAATGATGTTACAAAATACATCACCTCTTGTACAAACTGCATGTCTCCCACGCTGTGTTATCTGAGTGGTTTTATTAACACAGCTCTACAGTTTAAGCAGTCAAGCTTTGTGCCTGGCATCACTTAAAGCCCCTGACAATCCTGTTCAGGTACAGGAAGGTGGGCAGGAAGAGGAGTCTGTCCACTTTGCAGTCCTCAGTTCAGCTCTGCTGCCTGGACCTGCCTGACCAGAGCTGTCACCATAGCCAGCAGGACACTACACAAAGATCACTCAGGCATTAAGCTCACCAATACCTGTATAGGATTCAAAAATACAGTGTTAAAGGATGGCATGCATCTGTCAGCCTTTTACATTATGGATGGACTCTTCTCCATTTCCTCTCTATGCCTCAACCAGTCTTTTTCACAATCGATAAGGATTTTAAGTGTAAGCTTTCAGAGTTGGAAAAAAATCCTAGATAAAATAAGGAACTTTGTTACCAACTAGAAAACTAAGAAAATATCATTTTGGTAACATAACACTGTATGTGATATAGTGTAATGTACTAAGACATCTCATTTTTTTTAATCATTATTTTCATATACCTTACTTAAAAAGCAGTGTGAGAATTACAAACCTTACTAAAGTGTTCTAAATAATTATGTTCAAAGCAGACTACTCCTTCATCTAGTACAAGTCAGCCTCATTCTAGCAAAATGATCAATACATTGAAAACTGTACACATACATTCTAGTCAAACATACAGAATAACCACTTCGTATCATCAGTGATGATAAGTCTTTGTCAGCAAAGACATTTGGTTTCAGTTGATCTCAGAATATGTAGGGCAGCCTTGAGAATGCTGGAAGTTCTTTAAAACAAATATTATACAAAATTTGGAACAGTAACAAAAAATGAAAACATTCTGAAAGAATGACAAAGCACTGGGGAAAAGAACTATTGTGCAGCCAACAGTTTCAAAACTAAACACCCACTCGTCACTGGCAATGTTTAAGTCATAGAGAGACATGTTAACTAAAGAGCTAAAATGTAAGTTACAGGGAGAAAAGAGAAAAATGCTTACCTGTGAATAGAAAAAGAAGCAATAGATCTAATGAGGGATGCCACTGCTCCAACTTTAGCAGCTTCCACTGCTCCCTGTACTCTGTATTGCACAGTTTCACCATAACTGATGAAAGGTTCATTGTAGACAACAATCTTCCCCTTGGCCTCCGGAGCTCTTTTGTGCAGTTCATCAAAAGAAGCTACCACTATGACTTCTGCTGTTATTCCTGAAAGAAAGTATTACAGTGGTTTTAACATTGCTTTCCTATAGCTCTCTCATGGCCACTTTCAACAGACAGAAAAGCACAGATTGTAGAGAACTCAGGAAATCACATTTAATTTTTACTGGAAAAGGAAGACGTGAAATACTTCATCAGGGATTGGTACTAAACAGATGTAACAGCACCCTGATCAACTACACACAGTTCTGTAAACCATGCTATCAGGTTGGTATTAAAACAACTTGAAGGGCAAGAATAATACATAGGGGGAATTTTGTTCTCTGCATGTGCTTTAATGCCTCACTGTAATCATTCATAGTACAAAAACATTTGCAAAAGCTGCCTATGGGATTAATTAAAAATATAAAAGACAGTAATCTTCTCATGGAAATGTTTTGATATGTTGCTAAACAACTTAGCTTAACATAAGACAACTGGAAGCACATATTTTTCGACTGAAACACTTATAAAATTATTTAATCCATAAATTAAATTAAACCTCTGCAGCTTCAACAAATTTTGAAGTATGCATTATGATTATGATTGTTGTTGTTGTTGTTACTTTTATTTCTTCACATTTAATTCTGTAGAATACCACAGTTCTACTGGATCTCATCCTGGGAGTTATTCCAGGAACCCACATTTCCCACTTATGATTAAGAAAGTCCAGGCAGGTACTTCTGCAGAACTATTTACACATGGTAAGTGAGATTCCACCCAGCTCTTCATTTTTAATAGCAGGAATAGTTTTAAACTGCTGTATTATCTTGCTTGAAAAAACAAAGAATGTTATAGTTAAGTAGTTTTCCCCAAAGCCAGAGAATCCTTTTAACTTTTTAGGACATTGAGGAACTGTATTTCACAGGATTGGAAAAGTAATTAATTAAAATGACCATTATGCTTAAAATCCAATTTTGTTGATTGGTTACAGAGATAAGTAGAGACTGCTTAACAACATGGGCTGATACTTTGCTTATAAATATAGAAGAAATAGTGGATGTGTGAACTTTTAGCATTGTACATTTCACCTAAAAGTCACAAAATATATCAGTGAAAACTAAAACTAATAACAAATGCCTAGCAAAGAAGAAAAACTACTGTGCTTTTGAGAATAAAATTATTCTCTTTGAAAGAGTCCTCCTTTTTTTTCTTTTTTATTGGTGTATGTTTCGTAAGAATTATTTAGAGGATTTCAAAGACTTGTATTCGAGACTGTAATACATGAGAACTGCTACCAAAATAGGAAAGTAATCTCTCTCAGCACCAGTGTGTCCAGGCTTGTGGCTGCTTTAAGATGAAACTACACTTCAAAACCTTAAAGAAACCATTCTACATCAAAGTTTGGTCTCTTTAGAGTTCACCACTAAGAGGGCAACTAAGAGGGCTACAGCAAAAGCCTGTGATTTTTAGCTACAGAAATAACCTAGTATGAGTGGTGTACAAATTTTAACTATACAGATACTTACCTTTACCTGGCAATGTTTAAGAGAAGCAAATCAGAGAATCACCTTCAAATTTTCCTCGCTGCTGTTGGCCAGCAGGTGAGCTAACTCACAGACCCCAGCTGCTTGCAACGAGTGGCGGGTTCAGCTGCTTAGCCAGGGAACACCCCAGCAACAGGATCATTTTGGGTATGAAACCATGTCACTGAAAAGAAAGCCAGGTATCTGCAAAATTTTATTTTCCCCAAGAGAAGTCATGGTCCCAGTAGGTTGTTACTGCACTCCGTATTTCATATTAGCTCTCCCCAAGGCTCCACTTGGATTGTGCAGCAGGCACTGGAAGAATGCATGTTGGATCACTGGCTATTGGTCAAGGGAAGTGAGAGATCACAGAATCACAGACTATTCTGAGTTGAAAGGGACCCACAAGGATGATCAAGTCCAACTCTTAAGTCAATGGCCCATACATGGGATTGAACACATGACCTTGGCACTATTACAATTAAGTTTTAACCATGTAACTCTTCTGGGCATTACTTTTCATGAAGAAAAACTAACTCTGAAAAGTTTTTAAAGAAAGCTACAGAGAGCTAGTAGCTATCTATAGTTCCTAGGAAATATCATGGAGAAGTATATTTATGGCCCTTCTTAGATGACAGGCATCAGGAGTTTGCAAAGTGAGCTTTGTGGGAAGTAAAGCAAAGGGAAAGAACACAGAGCTGCAAACTCCAGCTCAGTATCTCTGCTTTTGAATGATCCCCCCAAAAAACTAAATAAAGCCATCCTTTGACAAAACAAACCAAAGGCTCTCTCTGCATGTTTAACTTAACAGCAGCACAGTATAAATAAAGCATCAATTACAGGCCTTTCTGTAACAAAGTAAAACTTCACTCTTATGAAACTTCCAACTAATTCAGTGACTGGTTTGCATTTTAGTCGCATTTTATACCATTTCAGACTCTACCACTGAAGTGGCAAGAGTAGTGTTTAAACAAATACGTGGACACACATACACAAATCACCATAAGACCCCCTACGTAAAAGGAGAAATGAAATAAAAACCCCAACAGATTATTAGTTTAAGGAGAACGAGTTATTGCCTTTAGAAATGGGAAAGGTCTCACCTTACTGAGCCTCTAAGCAAATTAACAAAACTCTACCCCTAGCATCTACCAATTCAGTGCTTCATGGCTCTGCTTCCTAGGTCAAAAGCTGTTCTCTCTCTTTCTTACTCCTATAATTAACTGATCCAGGTTTGGCTGTGTGTTTTTTGAACAGAATTCTTCACAAAATCCATGTAAGGAGGGAGATGGATTGCCTGCTTACTTAAGCAGGATATAAAGTTTATAACCCACACAGTCCAAGAGATGAATACAGAGTGTTTCGGGAATTAGCAAAGTAAAAGTCATGAAGCTCAGAAGACAGAATTATGAACATGATCTGTATAAAGCTGAAGACTATTTGATCTCACCATGTGAAACAGATTGTTGGGTTGAGCAAGTGAGGAAAAACATCTAGGTAGTGCTAGGGGTTTCCTCTCAATTTCTCAAATTAGACAGTAAATTGCACCCTGTTATTTCTGAGAATTAAGGGTGTTAATGGTGGGAACAAAAAGGCAATTTTCAATTACCAGCAAAATTAAATTTTACAAAGTCCTCTGTACACTGAAATGTATGTTTCTATCTAAACCCCTGAATATGCCACAACTTTGATGATTACATTGCCAGTTGAAATAAATGGCATGGTACGCATTAGCAGTCTAAAATCTGTCACGGGCAGGATGAACACAAGAGTGATTACAGTTACCTTGTATTAGCTACAGAAAGTCTAATAATACACACACACACGTGCATATATATATATAAAGCACCTGTAAATCAGCTGTCTGTAACACTGCCAATAGGAAGTCTGATTCTTGGCATGAACAATTCTGCCTGAAGAGTCATCTCCTAGCACCTGCTTGCCTGCCACCAATGATGCAAAGAATAGATTAGTTCAAAAGGGATTCCTCAAAAGATAACTTATTCTCCCCAAGATTAAATGCATCGAATATTTAAGTTGTTTTAGTATCTAGAGCTATGCATCAGTCTGTGTTAGTAACAAGTTCCAGCAAAGAGTAAGTTAAAAAGGAAAATCCACCCCATTATCAGATTTTAAAAACTGATGAACCTATTAAAACTTCAAGGAAACTGCATACAAAATATTGTTGATGTTCCTGGCCACACCAGGGCAAGACATGGCAAGATTTTACCATATCGCGCATCAGGAATTCCTGAGATTTGCAAACCCAGTCTCTATTGGGTTTTATTTATTACTATCCTATTTACAATTAAAATACAGTAATTTTAAGCCTAGACAAAACAAAGCTGGAAACTACATCGACCAAGTCCCCAGAAAACTTACTTGGATATTACATATTTGAAATTTTTCATCCTAAGCATAAAACGCTGCCTGAAATATCAACACAAAAAGTCAACGAGACATCTAATTGTTCTGATACTGGTGGACATTTTGAAACTGGAGAAGACGTGTCTGACTGGCCTCTGCAGTCATGGGAGCAAAAGGGAGAGAGCTACCTCCTCATTCATCAGAACAGGAAATCAAGACCCCTCTTCATGGCAGAGGAGAAAAGAGTAGGAGCAAGAACACAGCACAGTGCATGAAGCCTAGGTGATGATGGCAGCCCTGCCTCACAGACCAGCAAAATCAGACCACCCTCATATCAATTCTCCTGAATGGCTGGTACTTTCTAGATTTCTCCGTTTCCACCTCAGCTCTCCCCACAAAGCTACTTCAGTCTGGAAGCCGCTGCATCAAGGTCTTCTGTATTCCATGCCGACTCCAAGCACATGCAGGCAGTACCCCAGGCTTTTCTGACCCTAGCCTGGCTAATCCTGTTGTCCTTCAGACTTTGATCATCTCCCCAGCATAAAAGTACCATGCCCCTGCTTCTTGGCCCACAAGCACTGCCTGTGTCCATTTGCAAGGCAGCTTCTTCCACGGAGTTACAGAGAACCTGGATTTTTTTTTGCATGGGTCACAGGATAGAGCTGTGCATAGAAAGGTAGTTGTTGGGACAGGTCGAAGGAAAGAAGGTCTTGGGAAATAGATGGAAAAGGCAAATATAGGTAAGATTAGGGACCTGGTATTATATCCTTTTTAAGTTCTGCATCCTCTAAAATCAGCTCAGAAAACATTTTCCCCCTTAACTTCTATCATACCTCTTTTAAAAACATGTGGCTTTCCAGCTCTCTCCAGGAATTTGTTCAGCTTTCCCCCATGCCCAACATAATTCAACTACATTTTCAGAAAAATAAACCCAAATTCCATCAGTAATGAACTCATCCAATTAAGCTTTCATGTCAGGCTGAAACAAATGAAAGATTAATATCATCACTTCTTTTTTTTTTTACTCAAAAATTATAGCATGTACTGAAAATGTGAAATACTCTAACACCTAGAAGCATATTTGCTCTGTCAACACATATCAGTGTGTACTGATACAAGAATTATTATATGAAGAAAATACTAAATATTTTAGGGGAACTGTGAAAAGAAGAAGAGGTTTTTTTTCAGGAAGAAAGATATAGTAAAATCTGAAAATACTTCTGGAAAATGTGACCTCACCTACTCTGTGGAACAGCAAAGAGAATTACTTCATGATACTAAAATTACATAGCAGAGTTCTCCAGAAGGGTATGAGGCTTTCAGCTCTGATGCATAGCACAGAGACTAAACATATTGCATCGTCCCTTAAGAAGAACATGGGGAAAAAGAAACATTATAAATAATATTTTTGACAAATACAACTTACAATTTCCAGCAAGTACTGGATTTCATTAGAACATTTTGGTTTCAATAACTTGTAGCTTACTGTGCAGCAGCAATCCTAGCAGAAAAGAGGTTGGAGCCAACCCCCAGCACAAGGCCTTGGATGTCAAAAGAGAAGGCTAACAGGTGAAGTTCTCCCAGGGGCAGCCCTACACGGGGCACAGGCTTGCTGAGCAACATCTAGGGAGAATCACACACCCAAGAACAAGATTGAGAACAGTCAGTTTCTGGGAATACAGGTGCTCAAGGCAGGAAGTACTGAGGACAACTATTCCTCCCTAGTGAGTCAACGTGCCAGTCACTGCTGGCTATCCTTTGGGATGAAGGTGACAGTGCCGTCCAACAGTGCATGCATACCCCACACATGCAGAAAATCATACTCAAACCCTGCCTTCATTAGCTACAGCCTGGGCTTACCATCTTTGAGGTGACAACCCTCAACTCAGTAGCACCAAAAAGGGACAAGACCTGAAAATTCAATCTATTGCCATTGGCAATCCACAATTCACTTTATTAAAGTGGCGACTGGAACTCATGTTCTTCCCAGACAGCATGTCCACCTCAAGCCACACAGCTACTCCCACTCTCTAAATCTTAGACATGCCACTGCACTAACTTTTGGCCCAGATTCTGGGCCATTGAAAACCACAGCGTCTGAGGTCCTTCATGTATGGCATCTTTTACATTCCAAGAAAAACAATAGCATAATTACCATACCGCAAGCAGCACTGCTCTAAGTAACAGCAAACAATCCAGGCACCCAATACCAAGGCTCACGGTCTCAAGATGTGAATCAATAGCTCCCCACACACAAAAAATGAGGAATCCAGTGAAGACAGAAGGAGGACTTTTCCATGCACTGTGCTGTCATGCCTACAACTCTCTCCAATCCCTGTTCTCATCACTGAACCCCTCATCAAAGGGGTACCCTCCAGAAGGATGGCCTTTTCTTCCACTAGGTCATTGGTCATCCAAGATGCTGGCAACTCAAGGGTAAATCCTCTGCTACACATTAAAATTAACTTTTTCTATTGGCCTTTTGTTTATCTAGGTGAATTTCCTAATCCACTTTACCACTGAGAAAAAAAAAGGAGGGTCAACACTGGAGGGAAAATGGATCAGCCATGACTGGGGCCAGACTGCTTCTTTCAGCAGCAGCCCTGGCTTAATATAATGGTGAAGCTACAACAACAGCACACACTGTCAACAACTTCAAGACATGTATTATCCTCATTTTATAAATAAGAGGCTGGAACTATTTTCATATCATCTAAGTGTAAAATTGCTATCACTCTCTATAAGAGCAAAACTGGACTAAATGTTGACAGTAAAAAAAAAAAAACAACTTGAACATAAACTCAGGAAAAAGTCTGCCAACACATTATCTTCATATTTATATTATTTCAGTTTCATTGCAACCACCAGTGCATAAAACCCAGAGACTGTTCCTTTTATGAGGAGATATTTCAGGGTAGGCTGCATTCTGGTGTTGCTTTTGCTTGTCAGTATGTCTTTAAAATTAAAGGGCAGGATCACCCATCAGGGTAAAAAAAGTGCATTTTAAAACACATGCAAAAAATATGAAATCTTTGATATTTTATGGTCAAACATCTGCTGAACTACTACTTTCCTTCAATTATGGGATTCTCAAAGCAACAATTATACCTATTTTCCTCAGAATTTGGGGGATATAATCAGTACTACCAGAAATCAACACAGTGTTTCTATATATATCTTCATGTTTTGCCAATGTTGAAAATGAAAAATGAGACAAGGACATTGACTAAATACAGTAAATCTCCAGTTTGCCAGCTCCTAGCACTTTCTAATATTCAATCCTGTTTGTTAGCTAGGAATCCATTTCTCTCAGGTGCTGAGCATTTTCAGTCTCTGCTGACTTCTGGAAATCCAGGTCACTCTGTGTTTCCTGTGTCTTCTCTCTCGGTCACTAAGACAAGCACTAAAGTTACTCCCTCACTGTGAGGAGATCAAAGGAAGCAAAAACTTTCTCTTTGACCCAATACTTTCGTATCATGGAATACACTGAGAGGGATAATGTCGGGTTCTTTTCCTCCTCAGTAGGAAATCTAACCTTTTCTCCTGTCTTTTTTTTGCTATAAATCAGATAGAATCTGGAAACTTGACATCCTGGAAGGTTGCCCAGCCATGAAGAAGAAAGCAGAGCTTTATCCACAAGATCACAAGGTACTGAAAAGCCTTCTGTATGTCATCCAACTGTTCCATATCTGAACCGAAGTGGGCAAATCTCATTCAATCAAACGAACGAAGAAAGCTTTGCCCATATCCCAATAGATTTTCAACCCCACATGAACGGGTTAGATAGAAGACCTGCAGCAAGAGACACTCCTTGTATCCTGGAGTCAATACTGGCTTGGACTTCATGGCTAAAATACTGCTACTATTTAGGGCTTCCTGTTCCACCCCAAAGGATTGCAGATTTTTTTCCACACTCGCATGGTGCATGTTGAAATGGAAAGTAACCAGCCCCAGCATGTGCTCTGGCCATTGGTTCACTTTTAGGAAACACTGGTTGGAATTTCCATGGCCAGAAGGAAAAATAAACACTGAATTTCCAACATCTAAAGCCAGGTTTCTAATTGCTGTTAGGCTAGTGCCTTAATAATGATGAGCCCTTCAGAGCACTAGCCCGAGGTGCTGAGCTCCACAAGGAGCTGAGGGCACTGAGGGCCACCAAGTCCAGCACCAAGTTTTAAGTTTCTGCCAATACTTCCTATTTTCTCAGCTTATCAGGTCACAAGCCTGGGGGCAAATCATGGGATGGGAGGAATACAGGACATAACTGATGAGAAAACAAGAAATTGTCACCTGTACTGCTGGGATGGGTGAGCCACTCCCTCTCATCTTAGCCCCATCCCTCAACCTTAAAAGACAGAAAGTCCAGCCAGTGCTGTCCTCTAGCTCTAAGTAGGCATCAGCATTGTCAAGGAAGGGATCGGCTTGGAGAGAAAGTGGTTTATAAACTGAGGGGTCTGAAACATATTCTAGTAGGAACACTGATTTAAAACATGCAATAAGTATCAGGCTAATACTAAACAACTTCAGGGATCATCTGCACAGTCCACTTTAGAGGCAGCTGTGAAGGAATCCAGGAACCATTACAGAGCCAAGGACGTTCCTTGGCCTTTAACAGGTGCCTCTGCCAAGGCTCAGCACAGCAGCAAAAACCTCCCTAGTCTGATCCAATGCAACAACAGCAGTTGAGTTGCATTATTCTGATTACAGGAAAACTCACACTCCCACAGTTTCTTGGCTAAAACAAGATATATCAAAACCGCTGACAGACCCTCACTGAGGGAAATTGTGTAAATATTTCTGATGGCATTTAGGGCAGCCTTCTATTCCTTTTTCTCAGGAATAAGGCACAGTAATAATCACTGGATAGAGCAGAGGAGGCTGTTCTGGGAACAAATTCCTTAGAAGTGATAATGCAATGGTTTTAATAGTAGAACTACACATTTTTCATTCCATTCTTGGGATGAGTGAGAGTTTTACGATAGGTGCTTTTCTGAACACCACACCTTCCAGTGCTCTTGCCTGGAAGAGGCTGGTGATAAGCAGTTCTCACCAGACCTTTCCATCAGCCAGGCAGACAGTCCAGAGATCAGAAGAATGAGAGCCAAGATCTCACCAGGGACCAGATACTCCACATAACCTTCTCAAGCATGAAAACCTGCCACGGATTACACAGAACAAGGTAAGACCAGCAGATTTCAGAACAGCCGCAAACAGTAGGATAGTCAGAAGTCAGAAGGTAAGTAATTAAAGCAAAATTATTCCACCAAGTGTGAGAAACTGCCCACTCTTTTATGAGAGATCTCATTGCCAGGAAGTCTTCTAGCACCAACACATACATCTCTTCAGAAACATGGCAGATCTTGGAGGGAAGTAAAAATGTGAGAAAGAATAATGTGGGGGTTTTGAACATTACTGTTTTGGGTTGAGCTGGCAACACGCCAACTGCTCAAGTACAGAGAAAAAGGGTTCCTCCCCCCTAACCAGCTAAGGAAAAAGGGAAGAAGAAGGAGAGGGAAAAAAAAAAAACTTTAAACTAGGTTTATGCTGAAATTAACTACATGTATTAATACAGAAAAGAGAAAATTAAGAGAAAACTACAATATAACACACACTTACACAAGTTATATATAACTTCTTACTCTTCAATAAGTACAGATTTTACTATTCTGACTACAAATCATTTTAAAAAAAGTCAATTCTCTAAAGACAGACTTAAGCAAAGAGAAGAACTAAGAACAAACATTTTACTTTTCTAAGATAACACGATGGTGAGTCAGTGCTGTGGGCTTGGGCTTCCCCGTCCCTCCTGGGACAGCACGGTGTGTCCTGCTGGAGCAACAGCTACGAAGCAACTGCCCCAGCTCTTCCTACACACTAGATTTTTCTTCTTTTGAGATGATGTAGTATAGTATGAAATACAATATTATTAGCTAGAAGAAGTCAGCAGTTAGCTAGCCCAACCCAGCTCAAGTCAGCTGACAATTCTAGGCTTAATCTGAATTTTAAAGCTTAAATTTAAGCCCACCTAGCTAAACTATAACAATTACTCAGTATAAACCAGCACAGGATAACAAAATCTTATCTTTCAAGGCATTACCAGCCACAAGTATTAGAATGACCATGCAGTTGTCAGTATAAGGACTTTACAGATGAAAAAGAATGACATAATTAGCCTCTGTGAGCATTTTTAACATGTAAATTCAGTATCTCTCTAAAACAAAAGAGGCACACCTAGGAGTAAAACCAGGCAAGTGCAAATAACTACAGGGCTAAGAAAGAGAAACAAAAAAGTCTTCTCAGGCTGTGAAGATGTTTGCCAAGATTAAATCACGTGTTATCTTTGAAGGTTCAGTAACACTTGCTCAACACCAAAAATGTCTTTTTTATTTTAGCTTCCTTTTTAGGAAGTTTGTAATAGGACTGGAAAGGATACAAAATAAGTTATAGGCTTAAACTGTGCTATAAATATTCTCCTATCAAAGCACTAAACCTTACACATATCATGGGACAAACAGATATTAATTGTTTTAGTTGTTTTCCATTTTAGGCACGTCTTTACCTGAATATAAAAAAAATACCTCAGACAAAATTTAGAGTAGCAATTTTGCAAACCAAGTATGATTTATTTTAAGCATGTCTTAAATTACCCAGTTTAACTTTGTTGCATTTTGAAGAGCTATGTAATTTTTCTAAACAAAACAGCTTTTATACATTGTTTCATTTCAAACAGAAAGTTCACAATCACAAAAATTTACAATTCATAAAAAATTATGAGTATCATGTTACCTTTCATTTGCCAAACTAAGTTTACTTTCTCATAAAGGAATATGAATGCTTTTGAAGTGGTGTAGGAATAATTTTAGTGGGGTTTATAGAGAGAATTCATAGAAGGAGGTTATCATCCAGCCTTCAAATAAAATCCTGAGAAAGCCCCACATTAATATGTACAAAACCAGAATCTTATTAATCATTTTGTTTGGGGGATCAAAACCCCAGAATTTTCTTGAGCCCAGTTAATGGTCATTCTTGTTTCTGAAGGAACATATCACACATGACCAACTAAAATGCAACACATAGTTCAATAACAGGTAAGTGCCAAAGACTTTTCCAAGGTGAGAATAAGTTGGAGAAGGGAAGGAAAGGACACACAGATACAAACTGCCATCCATAGCAAGGGGCTGGCACTTTCCAAGCTCAGCACAAGATACTCCTTTTCTTCCTGTCTTGTTTTAAACCAGAGTGAAGGGCTGAGCTTGGCAAGACAGAACACGGCAAGAAAAGCAAAAATCACAAGTCAACTCAACACCCCATGGAGAACTTCTCTTCAACCAACCACAGTGAAGGACCAGAATCTTTGCAAAGAGATTCAGCAATGTTAAACAAAAGGGCATAGACTTGATCAGGAATCAGTGCAAATCTTGCAAGCCAGTTCAACCAAACTGTATTAAGACAAACTGCATTATTCACAACCATGCCATATAGAAAAGTCCCCAAAAATAGCATCTTGTTTGGCAGAACTATTACAGCTGGAAGAAAATCATAGTTTACCACTGAGAGAAGTTGTTAGGAGTATAATACAGTTTGGCGTTATAAAAGCAAGTGATATATAATTCCAAAAGGACGTGTTACCTTCTGGGGGAGTTCCAACACTGTTCCCAAGTCCCAAAATAGCAATGCTGTGATTCCTTGGTTCCAGCATCATTGCAAACTCTTCTCCTCTTTCCCAGTGTGGTACTTTCACAGGCTCCAGATGCACATTTTCCAAGCCATCTTCCTGCAGGGCACTGAACATGTATTTGATGGCTGCATCCAGGCTTTTCGAACCACTGAGTCTAGGACCTATGGTATCGGCAAAAACTGCTAATCTCTCATAGGATCTGTTCTGAGCCTTTCCATGAACAGCAAGATCAATAATAGCCTTAGCAATATCAGTATAACCGGCTATCTCATTTTTAATGTCTTGAAATGATTTTGGGTAACTGCCATTTCTTCTTAAAGATTTCCCAGCATACTGTGGTAATAAATTCATGAGAAATATTATGAATAAGTACTTCATTTTTTCCTCTTTTTTTTCTTTTCCACAGATGGCCTGTTGGAGAGGCAAAAAAAAAAAGTATTAAAAAAAACATACAGCTACGAACAATACTTTTTGTTATTTGGATTGGCAGACAGAAATGAAAATAAATCAGTTTATCATAAAAATGCTTTGATCAGAACTATAATGAAAGTAAACTCAACTTGAAGACACAATTATTGAAAGCAAATGAAAAAGATATTTAGACCACTGGACACAATCTTTGTTGTGGCATTTAGAAATATCCTTGGAATGCTGCATCTCTTTAAATAATCACATTCTTCACTGAATCAAAATCCAGGGCTGCTTCCATGCAGGAGGAACTTTGTATCTTTCTGCTAAGAGCAGGAATTGTCACATGTCTATACACAAAACATCCAGAAAAAAACTTTACTTAAACCATTCATGAATGAAAGTGATTCTTAATTTTCATCATCAGGAAAGCACTTCCGACTGCACTAAAAACATGTAAGAGTGATTTAGATCCAATGCCATCAGTGTCCTGGTTTCAGATGGGATAATTTTCTTCTTAGTAGCTGGTGCAGTGCTGTGTTTTGGATTCAGCATGCAAATAATGTTAACATGCTGATGTTTTGGATGTTGCCAAGTAGTGCTTACCCTCAGTTAAGGACTTCCCAGGGTCTCATGCTCTGCCAGTGAGGAGCTGTACAGGGAGGGAGCACAGCCAGGACTACTGACCCAAAGTGGCCAAAGGGACATTCCATACTGTGTTCAGTACACAAACTCAGGGAGTTGACTGGAAGGGACTGATCATTGCTTGAGAATGGGCTGGGCATTGATCAGCAGCTGGTGAGCTGCATTGTGCATCACTTATCCTGTGTTTTATTTTTTTAGTTATTAATATAATACTTTATTATTATCATCATCATCATCATCCTTTACTTCCCTTCATCTATTAAACTGTTCTTATCTGAACCCAGTTTAGAATTTTTGTACTTCTTTTTCTGTGTCTTCTTCTTGTATCACTGAGGGGTTAAGCCACGCCAGAGTATTAACAAGTTTTCTTCAGATCCTGTTCCACTTTCAGGGCTTTATCCCTCAGGACTCATATCAAGAAAATCTGTGAAGAGGTCAAAATCTTCTCTTCTGAGGTCCAGTGCTGTGATCTTGCTTTTTGACCTGCTCTTAGGATCCTGAATTCTATTATCTCATGGACATTGCAGCAAAGGCTGCCTTTGACCTTCATATGACAACTAGCCCTTCTGTGCTTGTATGAAGTCCATCAGAGCACCTCTCCTTGCTGGCTTCTCTATAACCTATGTTAGACACCTCCTGCATTGCGTAATAGCTGCTGTGATGACACTCCAGCAGATCTTGGGATGGTAAAGTACACCATAAGCATCAGGGCTGTGAATGAGAAGCTACTTCTGGCTGTCAAGGCCTCATCTACTTGTTTTTCTGATCAAGTGGTTTAGAGCATACAGCTACTACAAAGTCACCCATACTGGTCTGCCCTTTAATCCTTATCCATAAGCTCTCAGTTGGTTCATCATCCATCCCCAGGCAGAACTCCAAGCACTACAGCTGTCCTCTCACATAGAGGTCAACTCCATCTCCTTTTCTTCCCAGTCCGTCCTTCCTAAAGGGCATACATTGCACTGTCTCAGTCATGTGAGCTATCCTTCCACACCTCCATGATCCCAGTGAGATCACAGCCCTGCAACTGCACACAGATTTTTAAATTCTTGTATGTATTCCCCATATTGTGTATATTAGTGTACAGGCACTAAGAAGCAACAGATTCATCAATGGAAACAGAAGAGGCAACCCGCAACATTTATGAATGCCTCTGACCAGCTCCCAAAAAGGGGTCTGACCCGCCAGGCAAGCATCCATAAGACACTGAAACACTGGCTGTGAAATGCAGAAATAAGACACAGAAAGAGCAAAAATTTCTAGGATGTATAAACCACCAGAATTCAGAAACAAACAAACAAACAACAACAACCCAATACCCACAAAAAAGCACATGTAAGCATTTTGGAGTTACCATGCCTAGCTTGTATGAAAACCAACAGGAATTTCCAGCTTTCCACAGGCTGTTATGGGTCTTTTCACAAAGAGCAGCTTAAACAATCAATAGCTTGATCAATGTAAAAATATTAAGCTATTCTGCCTAACTATTCAAGTGTCCCCCAAACTTGAGAAGAAGGAAGCAGCAAGTTCTTCACAGTGTAGAATCATTTTCCCAAAAGAAAAATAAAAATAACTGCTGATTTCATTTATGAATGGTAAATCTATCACAGAGATTTCATCTCTCTCTGTGAGACAGACAGGGCAAAGGTCTTACACAACCAGGAGCAGAAGACTTGGGTTATCTCAGGACAGTGCCTGAGAACTGCAAAATGCCTTTTATAGTCTGACTTACTGTTTATTTGTGGTTATACTACACACAGGGTATTGGTATATTTTTATTGCTATGCTCTGCACTTTCCCTATTTTGTTTCCCTTTGGACCAGTTAATTACATGCTCACAGACATACTCAGTTAGATACATCAGTAATTTTCTCAGGATGACCACGCTCATTCCCTGATTTTTGCCAAGTTCATCATGCACAAAGAAGAAAGCTAGATAATCTCATTTTTGCCATAAGAAACTGTTGCTGAATGGAATAAGACAACTACTTTGTAGAGTTAGTTTCAAAACCCTAATGTTTGGCGTTTTGTTAGTTTAAGGGTTTGCAAAATCCACCAGACAAAGCTGATACACTTAGCTATTACACAGAAAACACGGGGGGATTGTTTAATTAGCATTGACCACCTCAAAGAGCCCTCAGCTACAAACTTCATGCATTTTTTCAATGGAGAAATGAAGCTGCAGTTATCATAATTCCCTTAACTACAAAATGCTTTCTTTGTTCTTCCTGGCCTCATTCAAAACCAGCAGCATCCTCACTCCAAAAGCTCCCCCAGAGGAGCTGCATTTAAGAGCTGCACTTCTTCCAGGAATTTCCCACTGTACACCGAGAACAGACAGGTTTCTACAGCTTTTGTGGATGTTACATACCTCTGCCTCACACAGCATTTTACTACCTGCCAATGTATTGTAAGAGGAGCATAACTTAATTCAAAGCCTGGGAAAAGGACACAAAAATGGGAACGCAATTTATTGTGCTTTCCTTGAACAGTCAAGCATAATCTGTTCAAAAGCAGCTATCAGAAATAATTCCCTGCTAGGTAAAATAACATCATACTCGGACTGCAATAGAGGAATCACTCCACTTCTATTTCAGGGAAAGAATCACACATCTGTTGCCCCAGCCTCTGCAACTTTAAGTTCATCCCCAGTGAATTATCCCGGCAAGCGGATTAGTAATTTTTGCACATCTGACTAGTTAAGACTCAGCAAATGAACATTACAGTGCCAACTAAATTAATACAAAATAATAGGACAGCCGAAATTGTTCAGTGGATTTAACTGTTCCTGAAGCAGATAGGGGTCATCTACTTGTAGCAGTAAATGGATCTATACACAGAAGGAAGGAATGGTCTGAATATAGTTCACAGAAGAGAGATTTCATCCTGCAAGATCCTAGTAGCACATTTCAAAGGGGAAGTCTGGAGCAAGGAAGATACACCCTTGGTGCAGGAAAACCATGTTAAGGAGCACTTAAATGAACTGCATATCTAAATCCATGGGGCCTCATTGGGGTTACCCACAAATATTGAGAGCTGGCTGATGTCATTGCTAAGCCACTCTCCATTATATTTAGAAGGTCATGTCACTCCTATCTTCAAGAAGTGAGATATCGGAAACTACAGACCTGTCAGCCTCACACCAAGCTCTGGCACAGGGACAGGGGAAAAGTCCTGGAGATTACTTCCAAACATACGAAGGACAAGAAGATGACTCAGAATAGTTAGCATGGATTTACCATGGGGAAACTGCACAGTCTACATGATACCCTTCTAGGACAAAATTGCTGGCTTGCTAGAAGAGGGGAGAGCAGTGGATATTGTTTCCCTTAACATTACTAAGGCAGTTGACAGTCTCCCTAAAGGTTTCAGGGAAGCTGATGAAGTACAGGTTGGATGAGCAGACAGTGACGTGGGTTCAAAATTGGCTGAACAACCAAGCTCAGAGGATTTTGCTTATTTGTGTGACATCTAGTTGGCAGATGTGGTGTCCCCTAAAAGTACTCACTCCAGTACTTTTATAAATCTCCATTAATGAACTGGATGCTTAGACAGACTGTGGCCTCAACAGACCTGCAGATGACAGGAAGGTTAGGAGGAGTGGCTGTGTACACGATGGTTGTGCTGGCACTCAGAGTGCACGAGGAAACAGGCAGGTAGGAACATTATGATGTTCAAAAGTCCTGCATCTGGGGAGGACTAACCCCCATGTGCTAAGACACATGGATGTCCAGCTGGGGACATCCAGCTGGAAAGGAGCTTGGTAGAGAATGAGTCAGCAAAGCAACCACATGTTGGCAAGGACCAACAGCCTGCTGTGCTGCATGTTAGGAGTGTTGCCAGCAGGTGGAGGGATGTGATCTTTCCCTGCTACTCTGCGTTTGTGAGGCCACAGGTGGAGTATTCATTCATTTCTGGGCTTCCAAGTACAAGAGACATGGACACACCAGACAGTGCAACAAAGGGCCACAAAGATGATTAAGGGACTAGAGTGTCTATCCTATGAGGAGAGGCTCAAAAAATGGTGACTGTTCAGCCTGGAGAAGAAAAAGACTGAGGGAGGGTTTCACCACTGGGTATCAATACCTGATGAGAGGGAACAAAGAAGACAGAACTCGAGGCAATGGACAGGAATTAAAGGAAGGAAAGTAGTCTTTTTCCAGCTCAAAGTAGTATGAAAGAGAATGAAATGTACAGCACAACACTATGCTGGTAGTGCAGAGATATGTTTAATAGCAGCTACTTGAAGGATGCTCCTGCCTATTGCCTGGTCAATTTGTCTGTAGCTAACTGCTGTCTTTCATGCCAAAGGGCAAGATCATTGAGCTCTTCATCTTTTAATGATGCCCTTATAGAAAAGAAGTTTAGCACACCAAATCTGTAACCAGACTAACTGCTGTTACCACCATTAAAATCATTACAATATAAATTCCTTAAATGTTAAGATGGAAGAGAATGAGAGAGAGAGGACAAAAGAATCTCTCATGTGAGAACACTGTCTACAGCAATCAGATAACAGAAAGAGGAGCAAAGGGCACAAAAACAGGATTAACAAAGTTAGAGCACTGCTTGTTCTCTAGTGTGGCAAAGTTTTCCCAAAATCCCAGCTGAAAATATAGACAAAAGGATACAGAGAGTTCACAGGAGTGATGGTTATGGGAAATGGAGGAAAGAAAATAATAAATTGAGGATATTAACCACTTAATTGCTAGAGATCTGCTATATCTGCTATCTATATCTATCAGTTTCCTAACCACATTCCATTTGATTTTCCTCCAAGGAATGTAGGAAATCTTGAAATCACACAATGGTTTTGATGACATGAGAATAGACTGAAAAGCCCTAAGGTAACAAACTCACATGCTACAGAGTGATGCCTGATACATTTAATAGCACTGGAAAAAAGTTTGTTGTGACAGCTGTGGAGTAGGATGGCTGGAAGGCTAGGTGAACTTGCAAAATGAGGAGGAGATTTCTGCCTAAAAATAAAGTCATAGAGTTCATCCATCACTTATAAAGATGAGGAGGACAGGGGGACAAGCTTTATGAAGCAAAAACGCAGACATTCCTCAAAGACTGCTTTTCCAGAATTGTCAAGATTTCTCATCTGGGAGAATATTTAATCAGTTGGAAAATCTTGGGTTTGGGAACACACACAGTCAAAGCCAGCATTTACATTACAAAGTCCTTAAAATTAGCCTTTTTACATCTAAAACTAAGGAAAGGAAGAGTACAACACAACATGGACATAAGACTTTGAACAGTCTTATTACTTAGATCAAAAAATGTAAAACGCCAAAGGAAATACCTGAGCTGTTTTACCTTTACCAACTTCCCAAGAACTATTTTGATTTGCTACAACTGAAGAAGAATACTGAAGTCCTTTAAAAGGTGTGACCTATGACCATGTAGGCTCAAGTAGTGATATTGACTTATGTAGACAGAATAGGAAGTGAAAAGTTTAAAAAAGTCTAAGGGTTAAGACAGAGATCAATGTCCAAACACACCAAGAGACACTGCAGTCCCAGCTCCCCATTCAGCAAAAGTTCATAGCCTATTTATAGTCAGTATGGGGGAAGCACTATAGCTTAACATAGGAAGGAAGCAGCAAAAGGAGCCACTCTTCCCTCCTTCTTCACCTCCAAGCCTCAGAATAATATCAGGCTACCTCGATATAATCTTATTGAGTAGCTCCTGCTAAAACAGATGGCAATAATCCTGAAGAATCACACCACAATCCATGTGCAGAGTACTGTACCAGCAAAGCTACAGAAATGATCAGTCAGCTACTTCCCTAAGAAGCAGTGACAGCCAAGACAAAAATTAAGTTAACAATAACAAAAAACCCCACAACCATCAAACAATACCTGGGCCATGTAGCAACTGATATTATTCTTCTTAGTGAGCATGGAAAATACAAACAGCTCTCAAAAGGGAGAACATTATCTTTTCAGAAGCAAAAGACAGGAATTCAGCTGGATTTTTAGATGAGAACAACTGAATAGAATAGAAATATCTAATGAATGGAAGGCAGTTAGGAAATGATAACACCAAAATACAGTATTGTTCATACTAGAATAAATGCCAAAGTACATAGCTAAAGCCAGGTGACGGTGTTGAAAGCAGCTGAGGGGAGGGTAGGAAAGATCTGGACAATTCAATCAAAACGTATGAGAATAGGGCTGCATTCGTATTATCTGGTATTTTTATGCTCAACTTCCTTTGAGTCCACAACTATTGCCCTACTGTAAAATCAAGACAGGTTGCCTTCTGACATAGAATGACTGGCTTATGAAAAGAAATTAATACATTCACACATCCATTCAGAGAATGTTAGTGGCATCTTTCTAATTAATGGAACCTTTCTTGATTATAAACCCTCTTGGAATAGACATGTATCTTCTGTCTTTTCACAAAATTCATAAATAACTGAGACACGAACTCTTCAGAACTGTGTAATTTTCTTTCAGCCTTTTCTATGGGTGAAAACCACTCTCTTTTTATTGAAGGAACATAACCATAGAAATCTTCTCTTACTACCTCTTTTGCACTTTCTGTATATTCTTATTGGAGGAGATGAATCAGGCTGTGGAAAAGAATAGAAAACACAAAAGAGAGAAAGAAGAGGCCACAAATTAATGGACATCAAAGACAAGAATTGCCATCAAGGCACAATACTTTTATCATCCAAAATTCTAAACTAAGTTTCTTTTTGAAAACATGTTCAACAAGACACCTTATATCTCGTATTTATTCAGTTAAAGGGCGGTCCCGTGGTGTAAAGGAGAGCACTCTGGGCTCTGAATCCCAAGGACCTGAGTTGGAGTCTCAGTGGGGACCATCCCCTGGCAGTTCAATGCCTCCCTGCCATCCCATCCCGTCACATCTCAGATGCTCAGCAGGGTCAGCCCCGGTTAGTACCGGGTACTGTGACAGTCCCGAGGGCTTCACTGTCACTGTCCAAGCTCGCTCGGCCGTGGCAAATGGACCTTAGGACTTAAACGGTGGGGCCAGTTCTGCACACGCTGTGCCTCACCTTAAAAACAAAATCCACTGTGCAGGCTGGAAGGGCACACCCACATGGGGAGAGCCCTTCCCAAATCTTCGTTCGCGAAGTCTGGCCATACATGTAGATTCAGTTAAATAATTCCCACAGTACTGATGCTAAATATTTTCTTTCTGAGTTTTTACTGAAAGACTGGTAGATCACATCCAGCCAAATGATGATCCTTATCTTTCTAGCAGGAGAAAACCTAAAACAGAACGTATGAGCCATTAGCAAATATCAAGCCATATCTCTGGATATGGCAAAAACTCAAAAGCTGTAAAATTGATTGATGAACACTGTAACAGGAGCAAACCAAGTTCTGTCGACAACAGGCAGTGCAGGGCTGTTACCGTCAAAAGCTGGGCTGCCACCCCCATGAAAGCCAAAAGGAATCCAACTGCCATGTATCTGGCACTGCCAGAGACTTGTTGGTGCTCCTCCAAGCAGCATTCTGGCAGAATGCTACAGAACATGTGTGCTCTCTGGTGCTCCGTATTTTGGCCAGACAACACAAACATTGTCTCCTTCCAACAATGAAATCTCAGTTTTAAACATGACATACAGCACTAAGGGTCGGGATATTTGCCAAAATAAACCACCAAAATAAGAAACTTTAATTACTAATTACATAATGGAGTGCAACAGGCCAAGATTTCTGATGAAGTGACCTGTCTGGCCTTAACAAAATTACCCCAGATGATATTTGCACCTACATACATTATGTAACACTCCAGAATTAGAAACTCTTAAATTAAATTCTTAGCATTTCCATACATGACAAGAATAATATGGCTCTACGACCACATACCTACAAAGCACTTTTTGCCTTGTATATGAAAAAAAAATTTTCATTTCAAGTCAAGTTCAGAGAAGAGTTATGCACATTCTTAAACACTTCAAAAAGACCAAAAAAAGACAATAGCAACATTTTCAGAAGTATCCAACCATTTTAGCTATTGTACTCCATACAGCTACAATCCCAATGTACACACTATAAACAGCACCACAGTTCCAAATTAAGTCAATAATTATTCAACAATGCTGAATATAAGATATGTAAGAATATTAGTAAATAAAATTTCCCGATTAAAATAACTGTAACTTTTCTAAACATCTTTTTTATTTGTCAAGTTTTTTCATACAGTCTTTCTCTACAGTCCCAAGAAAAGGTATGTTTCTCATACTGCTACAGTAACAACATTCAAGGGGTTTTGTGAAGCAGAGAAATCTGGCAAACATATTGCTAGACTTGTTAAGAATTGATATCTTAGTGTTTTCCCTCCTTATTGTAGGATACACCCACGTCTCCAGAGAAAAAAAGGATGAATTGTAAATACAACTATATGAAAAAGGCACAGCATCAAGAATGTCTCACTACAATTGACAGAAGAACGATCTTTATGACACACACATTACTTATGTTAAGGGTGGGAAAGGATATTAATCTCAATGAGATATGAACCACGTCATTTATGATTTCATCATGTTCACCAGAGCATAATACTGGTACTCAAATATCATACTGTATTCCAACATATCAACGTCAGAAACAAGTTGCTACAGTGACAATGCACATTTGGGGCCACCATCCCACTGAAGACCGCACTGAAATGTAGGGAGAAAAACCCAATCTTAAAACCTTTAAAGAACGAAGTCAAAGAACAGGAAGATAAATATGCTTGATTTAAAGAGCTTGAGATAAACCTGGTTTTCAGCCAATATTGAGAAATACATTACCAAAACTAGATGCCTTTCTGATGTGGAGGAACGCTCCAACGCCACTTTGTCATCAAAGCTACTCCCCAGTGCGGCATACATTTGATTATGGAGCACTACAGTTACTATGCACAAGGCACTTCTAATTCTGTATTTAACTCTTAATTACTTTTTACTGCCATTTAAAAGACAAAGAATTATCAAAACACTTGGCTTTGCAGGACAAAAAAGTCAGCTATGACAGCAGACATCCATCAGTTTTAACTTTTTTTTTTTAATGTCAAGCAATGTTCAACACATTCCAGTTATCACCAGAGTCCGCAGTGCTACACACTGCACAGACACACTGAGACACACATGCCTTACAACTACAAACAGACAAACAACTGGAAGAGGAGTGACCCAGAAGTGGCATCTCCAAGTGCCATCTCCAAGTGATTCAGTTGCCATGTGGAAGACATTTCAATTAGCATGACCACTTGGCCCCATTCTTCTGACACTACCAGGAGACAGAATAAACACACCAATTTTATACAGAAGACAGTGACAGAATGTGATCAACCCTACCTCTGCAAATGTTAAGACATCTCTCTGACTTTGCACTGATAGGATTCCGACACTGCAACTGAACAATACTCAGGGATTAAATGATGCCAAGAAAGCATGGGAGGAAACAGAAAAGACAGAAGTTTCCTCCTAGGTCTTAAATATTTCTGCACAGTTCACATTGCATAAGGCAAAGCCAAAACACAATTTTCACACATGCCATCTTTGAAAAAACCAACTCATCAGCACTGCCAAGAACACACCAGGTTCAGGTAAGTGACTACACCTGAGCTCAGGAGGTATACAGGGACTTCAGCCAAGGGGAACCCAGAGAGCCCACAGCTTCACTTCATACCCCAGTTGCTCCTCCTGTCCTTCTGCTATTGCAGGTGACAGACACAAACTCCTGGGTTTGCTGGACACATTATGCCTGGTACACAATAAAAAGTGAAGCTGTTTAGATACTCTTTAAATTGCTATTTATATGCAGTGTTATCAAACTGGCCAGAGATCTTAATACAGGGATTAAGACACCCCCGGGTTTTATCCTACCTCCTAAGCTGCCTTCCACAAGCACAGCTTTGGGAATGTGGCCTTAAAGTGTTTCTAGTCACAAGACCAATCACTGACAACCCACTTAGGGCACTCCAATTTGTTGGTAAATGTTGATTTTCAAACACACATATTTGCCCTGTCATAACTGCATAAAATTCAGAGGGCTTTATCCACAGCATAAGTAAAGAGACCATTAAACATTTGGGGCTCTGGTGTCACCAATATGAGGCAAAAAGGGAATTTTGCACCCTTCAGATGTTGCAAGAGTCAGTCCCTTCACGAATTAAATGCAGTTCCAACTGAAATGTAAGCAATTGCAGGATTGCTTACACTTGGTTTCCCTTTTAGCACATCTATCAGCTTACAAGCAGAGGCAATGGATGAGGCAGAGTTCATGTGAAGTTACCCCTTTTTCTTCATTCAGAAGCAGCCAAGTAGTCCTCTTTGACTTCTTGATGAAGTGCTGATCCTTTCAGGAGGATTGTCTCACCACATGTACCTACACTTCTATGATTTCCCTAATAGGGTCATTCCCCGGAAAGCTCTTTGAAACTACTTTAAATCCAGGGCAAGACATAAACAGGGCAATGAATTATTTATCAGTCCTGCTCCCTGATGTCAACTTCCCAGTTATCCCTTGAAACAGATCTGATGGCAACAATAATCCTACACCATTAAATCCATGTTTACCAACAAGCCCTATTTGTTGAGTACAAAGTGTTTAGATACGAACACCTGGAGAGCAGGCAAGGTCAGCAAGAAGCCCACATTTCTTAAGTTTACTATCCCATTTAATTCTTAAAGCTTTTTTTTACAGCAAGTTACCTTCTGCTTTCAGAAGAACAGCCGAGCTTACACAGACCACCACCACAGTTGCAGCAGCCCTCGCAGAAAACAGCCCAGCTGTTACCACACCACAGCTGAAAATGTTTTCCAGGAAAAAAGCAATTAGCTTTCATCCTTCCTATGGCAGGCATCTATTGGGACAGGCATGTAAGACAGCATGGTTCATTTTGGTAATTCTGGGAGGTTGAACTAGACAGGTGCCTACTCTAATTATTATTTATCCAGTGTGCATCTGGGGTTTTTTTATAGCATTCACATACTGATAAGATCCCAATAGTTATTTTTATATAACATTCTTCAAAAGGACTTTCCCATGCTCCCATTCCTGTCTACAGTTGCTCAACCAGGCTGTGTGTTGTGGATTTTCAGAAAAGAGCCATCAGAGAATCATAGAATAATTAGGCTTGGTGGGCATCCTTAAAGGTCACTTAGTCCAACTCCTCTGCAAAGAGCAGGCACTGCGTCAACTAAATCAGGTTGCCCAGAGCCCAACTGAACCTGACCTTGAATGTTTCCAGGGATGGGACATCTACCACCTCTCTGGGCAACCTGTCCTAGAATTTCATCACCCTCAGTGTAAAAAATGTCTCCTTTATATCTAGTCTACCTCTACTCTCTTTTAGTTTAAAACCTTTACCTCTTGTCCTATCACAACAGACCCTGCTAAAAACTCTTTCTCCATATTTATTATAAACCACTTTTAAGTACTAAAAGGCCGCAATAAGGTCTCCCTGGAGCCTTATCTTCTACAGTCTGAACAACCTCAACTCTCTCCTCTGCACACATTTATTTCTAACAGCAATCCACTGAGAACAAAAGCAACAGAGAAGTACCATATCTTCCAGCACTACAACGAGGAAAAACCAAAGGAGACACAGCAGCATGTGAAAGGTGAGAAAAAAATTAGAAAATTTGTATTAGAAAATACTACTGCCCCAAAACGTAACTGCTCCAACTTTAGTAAAGCCTTGGAAACTGTAAATGTGTGATTTTGGGACTGCCAAGAGTGTGGTGTCTACCACAATGATGAACTAGCTGAGAGGGATGCACCAAAATCACAAGAAAATTGCACTGGTTTAAGCGCAAAACAAAACAACCAAAACCAAGCACATAAATGGTTAGATATGCTTTATAGACACATATCATGTGGACTTTAACCGATGGGTTTACCTCCTGACTTAAAGTCAGGATCAGCAAAACAGGATCCACTTTGTACACTTTTTTTATGCTTCTACACTAAACAAAACTCACCACACGATCTGGATAGAAAAAATAGGATATATCACTATTGATACTGATAGCTTCTCAAATAAAGCTGAAACATGCTTTGACTTCTTTCAGTCTGAAAGTTTAAACCATAGAGTAATTTTCCCAAACTTGTTTCATAAACAACATTAGATGGGAGAGCATGATGTGGGGGAAAAAATCAGTTCTAGTCATGACAAATTGCCAAACTAGACAAAGCATAGAATCTTGTTCACTTATGACACAAACCAGCTTACACTGCTGTGTCAAATGTATTACCTTTACTCGAAACCAAAATTCTGGGTCAAAACCCCAGACCTACTTTGAGAAGTGAGAGGACTGCTAACAGAAACACCACTTAGCACTGGGCAATACCATAATCTCTAGAGAAAAAAACCTGCAAGAGTTTTCAGCTCACCTGGTTCCAGACATAAACATAGAAAGATAACCATACTATTCTACCCATCTCTTTTTTTCACTTAAACAAAAAATTAATTGCTTGAATCAAAACTTAGAAGGGAAGCTGAAGGCACTCCTGTCACCTGCTGTGAGCACAGCAAGGTTTTAAGAGCTGTTTTGACACTCAGCATAGGCTGTTCTCTCCAAGTTTCTTCCAATTTGACCACTTTCTCCTCTTTCATCATCAGATTTACTGGAACAGTCCAAAACTGGACAACTACCAAAAAGCCCTGTATGATCCACCTGTATTGGATACGCTGCATTTGGCTATGCCAGGTTTTTTTAATAACTGTACTGTACACCAGAGAGCACTGCAAAGCAAGATGTATCTGCTGACTTGGGTGGCATCAGTTGCTGGAAACAAGTACATCTGTCCTCATGTGGTTACTCTTTGAAGGACAGCCAGAGATATTCCTGCTCACTACCACTCTTTCTGCAAGTTTTCTCTTCAATTTTAAGACCTTAGTCCTAAATGAAGCATGAACCACAGCCTCAGCTGCTGTAGCAACATATATTAAAACTGGTGTAGGTGTATTTTAGGAGCCTGTAGACCGAGTGGAACACATAAGATTTGGATCAGTTGTGGCTTAAGTCCATTAGATCGCAGCTATGGTGGTTCTGCCCTCCAAACTGCCATTCACTTTCACCAGAACCTCATCCATACATCAGCAGCAAGTTGGTTCTGAGAACCAATCCAGTCAAAAGAACATTAATACTTTGTTTGAAGAAAATAGAAATTCATAATGAGCATTAGTAGCAATAGGTTACTGCTAAAGAGAAAATGAAGGAGTACTATATATGTATGTATGTCCAAACTTCGCAAACGCAGATTTGGGCAGGGCTCTCCCCACGTGGGTGTGCCCTTCCAGCCTGTGCAGTGGATTTTTTAGGTGAGGCACAGCGTGCACAGAACTGGCCCCACTGTTTAAGTCCTAAGGTCCATCTGCTACAGCTGAGTGAGCTTGGACAGTGACAGTGAAGTCCTCGGGACTGTCACAGCACTTGGTACTAACCAGGGCTGACCCTGCTGAGCATCCGAGAACTGGCAGGATGGGATGGCAGGGAGGCATTGAACTGCCAGGGGATGGTCCTTACTGAGACTCGAACTCAGGACCTTGGGATTCGGAGTCCAGAGTGCTCTCCTTTACACCACTGGACTGCCCCGAAGGTGTATTACTTACAGGAAGATTGGACTGTGGCAGTCCCTGCAGTCTGAGGAACAGACTGCTCTGCTCTTTCCACCACCACTGCTACCTGGATGAGAATCACTGACCAAGGGACAGGTGGGTGGTTGGGGTGGAAAACTCTGCAGCAGCCACAGGAAAATGTACAAGGCCAATAACTCAGAGCCTGCATAGAATTTTCCAAGCCTGTTCCTGAGACTTTTGTGTTTCTGAAAACCCTCCAGAGATTTCTAATTTAACAGTTGTTTCAAGACAACCAAACTGAACAAGCAATTAAAATCAAGTTGACTTTGTTTTCCTTCTAGAGTATCTCACACTGCAGGTAGAAATTGTCTGCTCTGTGTATTTTTCAGCAGCACTGAAGAGATTACCCAAAGATTAGTGCTTTTCTGCCTTACCTAGCTTCATAAGAGAAAACAGCCCAACGCAGTATACAGCATCAATCTTCAACAATGGCCCTATGATCAATCTTTAGGAAATTAGTAACTTATAAACTTTTATGCTTCCAAAGCACTGAAGAAATTTCATTAAACTAAAAGTCCAAAAAGTGTTTCATAGTCTGCCTCAGAAGAGCACTTGTGTTTTGTACAGGAGAACATGACCGGAGAGAGAACTAGAAGGTGAGCCCTGTGATTCAGAACAGTATACATCAACAGGATCAGAAATTCTAATCTCAAAACCTGTGCAGAGGGGGAAACCATTACAGGTAAATTAGATTTATGCTTTGGTCTGCAAACATTTCAGAAAAAATAGTGGATGCTTTCCCATTGGAGTCTATCGGCTCAGGTCTCATTTTAAGAGCTCAAGAAAACCCCCATTTCTTTCTCAAATGACTATTAGCAAATGCATGATATTATATAAGCTCCACTTGAAACACAAAATTACTTTTGACTCACTTGTCTTAGGTAAATTCACAGTCAAGTGCCTCCTCTGAAAAAAAACTACGAAAAAATTAAAGGCACAGGATATCAGTGTATGTGCAGCTGATGAAGACTAGAAAATTTGCAGGAGAGTGGGAAAGTGGTCTTATTCCCTTTCATATTAGAGTGTTCTAGCAGGAAATGTATTATCACTACACTTGAGTAGATCAGGCACCTTAACCAGCAACTAGACAAAAAGAAAAAAAAAACCCAAACAACACACATAGACTTAAAACCAGAACTGTTTTCTACAGGCTTCAAAATGTTGACAGCAATTCTCAGTTGCACAAGATGCTGCATCTGTGGGGTCACAAAACAAGTTTGGGCAAATCCTTACCTGGCAGAAACTGTCACTGTTGTACTGAATGCAGGATGGTCACTCAGGCAAGTTGAAAATAAATCTTACTTGTTTACAACTCCTATGATATAAGAAATGTTAGGTGACCTGAGATTAACCTCTTCTCACTATAACATAAAGATCATTGATTTAAAATTTATCTTAGAGAATTGAGATAAATTTGAGTGATATTTTTCTTTTTAAAGGAGCATTAGTATATTTTAAAGTCAGGTTCTAAGGTGTTTGGCCATACCTCTGATTGCAGTCCATACATAGTACAGAGAAACATTTTGCCAAAATACATAAACTTTTAGAGATGTATTTTAATCGATGTCTGTTCATAGGTACTTCTACTAAATCCCTTTTGGCAGCAACAGCACCAAAGGGATTTTCACTTTTTTTTTCCTCATGCACTGTGGAGAAAATTCATCAAACAAATCCATGCTAATTAGATTTGAAAGAGTTTGAGAAAATATTACTAATAACAGTACAGAAAAAAAAGAATCCAAATGAGCCTGGTGTCTGAATAATCTCCATTAATAAAAAAAATATGTCTAAAGGCAACTAAAGGCAAACCTCCCCATACTGGTCCATTCTCCCTATCTCAAAACCAGAAATCAATTCTCTTGTGAGATCAAGACATCCAAATTATAATTTTTTAAAACTACAGGCTAACAAGGTTAACATTTTTCTCAAGCTGACACACAATTTTTAATTCTACTGTAAAACTGAAACAAAAAAAGAGCAAAGCATTCTCCATACATTCTGTCAGAAATACTGACTTAATCAGGTAATTGGCATTTAAGAGATTACAAATTGGAGCTAAAAATTCACTACTGCCATCACACTGAAAATGTAAGAGATTTGGGGTCAACTGAAGAAAGAACTTACATTTATTTCAGTACTTTGAAATTACTGCAGACATTTGGTAACAAGAACGTGAAAAATTACTGCAATGCAGTTTTCGACAGTATTTCTCGTTGAGACAGAAGAGAAAGAACTGTAGAGCTCTGAGATTGTAATCATTTCATACATTTCTATGCACAAGGTATTTCTTTAAGCAAAATATTTCACCCCTGAAGCTGCTATCTCTTACATGTACTGTCATCCTTCATCTTCATCCTTGCACAAGTGCAAAGGAAGGAAGAAATGACAAGTTTTCAGTTTTGAAAACAAGGGAGTTTTATACAATATAGCAGGAGTACATAAAAGAATCCCATGTGCATTATGAGTTTGTGCAATTATATCAATAATAAGATACTGTAAATTGCTTCCTTTCTCAATTTGGCATTAAAGATATGCAGGCATTTGCAAAAACGTGTTTTAAAACAAGTAGGAATTTACATGAGCTTTTTCTAACAGATGTCTCCCAACAGGGGTCAATGCCAGGTTGTTCTTCCCCAGCCCAGATTCGCAATCTGTTCTTACCTGATTTAGTATCTTACTGTTCTGCTGTTCAAAAGATTATATGTATTTCAGACACTAAGAAACAAGATTGGGTAAGACAAAGCCTTTGTATGAATCTCTAAAGCTGTGGTGGCTTTGATCCAAGCTTACCTGCACAAACTTCATCTGAAAAACAGAAGTTTAAGAAAAGTAAAACTGATCACAAGGTACAGCTGACAAATACTCTCCAAGATAGGGTAGATATGCATAAGAGAATGAGACAAAATTTAGAAGGAAACATGGGATGTAAGAACTCTCATGTATATGGTAGGATTTGTGGGGTTTCTTTGTGGAAAGAAGTGTTTGAGATTTTATTAAAAATAATAATCTAATAGAGGCAGCACCAGACAAGACTGGAAGGCGATTTTAAGAACTGACAGCAGCTAAGTATGAGAAAGACTTTTAATAAAATCTTTTGTCCTGGCAGAAAACCAACCAGAACAAAATAAAGGCAAACTGAAGTCACCCTAGGCTGTCATAAGCGTTTTCTCAAGCTAAAACAGACAGATATATTCTAGATAGACAGAGATACAAGCAGTCTTTCCATTCCCACACATGGAGTCTGTTCTACAGCCGTACCAATACTGCTCTGTAAGAATAAACAATCACATGCTCCCCTTTCATCAATGGGTTACAACACTTGTACAGTCTTGGAACTATTTCCAGAAACAGTAAAACTAATCTAGTTTTGAACAGGGAGAAAGCCATAGACAGGCAAAATTCTGAAAATTAAGGCTCTCTAAACAATAAATTAGGATTTTAGCTGCTTCTTATGTATGGAACGACCTGAGCAGGCATTTTTGGTGCTCATGCAGCAGTTAGGAAAGTCTGGTCCCAAAAACACTGCAGTTTGAAGGAAGAAACAAGTAATTAGCAAGCAAACAGAATTCTTGTCCTTGTGTTTAGAATTCACTCTTTCGTAGTTCTGAGCAGACTTGGAACTTGTCAGACATAACCACTAGACTCAAAAGGCTCCTTCATATTTAATGCTTCCTTAGTAAAACCTTTTCAGCCTGCTGAACTTGCATTTTTCCATGTTTTTTTATATCTTACTTTTTTTCTCACTTGAATACATTTTAGTACTTCTATAAAATATGTATATGCATATTGACATATATAAAAATTGTATATACATATAAAAATGCTTCTCTTATATACTTTTCCTTTTTGCATCAAATTGAAAAAGGTGGTCTTTGAAGAATGAACACCTGTCAAGACAAACCAAATGGGTACTAGTTACTAGAATTTCTTACTCTGAAGCACTAAACCACTTTATATGCTTGGACCTCTTCACTATGAGGTGTGTCCTAAAATGTAATTAAGTATCTAATGCACTCATCTGGTATTTATGGGGTTTATCCATTTGCAGGGACGTAGTTTTTGGTCAGTGAGTGCTGTCAACTCTGCCGTTTTAAGGATCATGGCAGAGCACTGTGCCTCACCTAACACCATGCATCCCCCCAAGCACCATGTGACTGCCAACTTCAACTTTGGGTCCGTATTTGTTTTTAAATTAATAAGAACAAGAGGGTATGCAAGGATGTCCCAGAATCCCAGAATCACCTAGGTTGGAAAAGACCTCTGAGATCTTCCAGTCCAGCCTCTGACCAAACATCACCATGTCAACTAGACCATGGCACAAAGCGCCACATCCAGTCTTTCCTGGATAACCTCCACGGCCAGTGACTCCACCACTTCTCTGCACAGCCCACTGTAATGTCTAATGACTCTGTGATGAAATCCCTCCAAACGTCCAATGTCAACCTCCCCTGGCGCAACTTCGGACTCTGTCCTCTCGTTGCCTGGGAGAGGAGNTGTTCTTCCCCAGCCCAGATTCGCAATCTGTTCTTACCTGATTTAGTATCTTACTGTTCTGCTGTTCAAAAGATTATATGTATTTCAGACACTAAGAAACAAGATTGGGTAAGACAAAGCCTTTGTATGAATCTCTAAAGCTGTGGTGGCTTTGATCCAAGCTTACCTGCACAAACTTCATCTGAAAAACAGAAGTTTAAGAAAAGTAAAACTGATCACAAGGTACAGCTGACAAATACTCTCCAAGATAGGGTAGATATGCATAAGAGAATGAGACAAAATTTAGAAGGAAACATGGGATGTAAGAACTCTCATGTATATGGTAGGATTTGTGGGGTTTCTTTGTGGAAAGAAGTGTTTGAGATTTTATTAAAAATAATAATCTAATAGAGGCAGCACCAGACAAGACTGGAAGGCGATTTTAAGAACTGACAGCAGCTAAGTATGAGAAAGACTTTTAATAAAATCTTTTGTCCTGGCAGAAAACCAACCAGAACAAAATAAAGGCAAACTGAAGTCACCCTAGGCTGTCATAAGCGTTTTCTCAAGCTAAAACAGACAGATATATTCTAGATAGACAGAGATACAAGCAGTCTTTCCATTCCCACACATGGAGTCTGTTCTACAGCCGTACCAATACTGCTCTGTAAGAATAAACAATCACATGCTCCCCTTTCATCAATGGGTTACAACACTTGTACAGTCTTGGAACTATTTCCAGAAACAGTAAAACTAATCTAGTTTTGAACAGGGAGAAAGCCATAGACAGGCAAAATTCTGAAAATTAAGGCTCTCTAAACAATAAATTAGGATTTTAGCTGCTTCTTATGTATGGAACGACCTGAGCAGGCATTTTTGGTGCTCATGCAGCAGTTAGGAAAGTCTGGTCCCAAAAACACTGCAGTTTGAAGGAAGAAACAAGTAATTAGCAAGCAAACAGAATTCTTGTCCTTGTGTTTAGAATTCACTCTTTCGTAGTTCTGAGCAGACTTGGAACTTGTCAGACATAACCACTAGACTCAAAAGGCTCCTTCATATTTAATGCTTCCTTAGTAAAACCTTTTCAGCCTGCTGAACTTGCATTTTTCCATGTTTTTTTATATCTTACTTTTTTTCTCACTTGAATACATTTTAGTACTTCTATAAAATATGTATATGCATATTGACATATATAAAAATTGTATATACATATAAAAATGCTTCTCTTATATACTTTTCCTTTTTGCATCAAATTGAAAAAGGTGGTCTTTGAAGAATGAACACCTGTCAAGACAAACCAAATGGGTACTAGTTACTAGAATTTCTTACTCTGAAGCACTAAACCACTTTATATGCTTGGACCTCTTCACTATGAGGTGTGTCCTAAAATGTAATTAAGTATCTAATGCACTCATCTGGTATTTATGGGGTTTATCCATTTGCAGGGACGTAGTTTTTGGTCAGTGAGTGCTGTCAACTCTGCCGTTTTAAGGATCATGGCAGAGCACTGTGCCTCACCTAACACCATGCATCCCCCCAAGCACCATGTGACTGCCAACTTCAACTTTGGGTCCGTATTTGTTTTTAAATTAATAAGAACAAGAGGGTATGCAAGGATGTCCCAGAATCCCAGAATCACCTAGGTTGGAAAAGACCTCTGAGATCTTCCAGTCCAGCCTCTGACCAAACATCACCATGTCAACTAGACCATGGCACAAAGCGCCACATCCAGTCTTTCCTGGATAACCTCCACGGCCAGTGACTCCACCACTTCTCTGCACAGCCCACTGTAATGTCTAATGACTCTGTGATGAAATCCCTCCAAACGTCCAATGTCAACCTCCCCTGGCGCAACTTCGGACTCTGTCCTCTCGTTGCCTGGGAGAGGAGACCAAGCCCCCAGCTGGACACAGCCTCTTCCAGATAGTTGTGATAAGGTAGTGATAATGTGCACCTCCTCTTCTCCAGGCTAAACAACCTCAGCTCCTCATAGAATGTGTGCTCCAAACCCTTCAGCAGCTTCCCTGCCCTTCTCTGGACACACTCCTAGCACGTCAATGTCCTTCCTGTAGGGAGGGGTCCAGAACTGGTCACAGCGCTGGAGGAGCCGCCTCACCAGTGCTGAGGACAGGGGGACAGCCCTGGTCCTGCTGGCCGCACTATTTCTGATACATGCCAGGATGCCACTGGCCTTCCTGGCACCCTGGGCACACTGCTGGCTCATGTTCAGCCGCTGCCGACCCCGCAGGTCCTTTTTCGTTGCCATGCGGTGGAATGTCCGTGCTCCCGATGCGCGACTATGCCGGTGACAGCCACCCCTCCTGCGGGGCGGGCAGTGGGGTCCGCAGGACGGGCCCGACGCTGCAGCCCCGGGCAGGGCTGGCCCGGCAGCACGGGCGCTAACCCAGGGCCGCACTTCGGGGGCCGGGAGGCAGCACGCGCTGCATGACTTTAAAGGGAGGCCTCGGCAAGAGAAGGAGCCGGGGCTGAGCCCGCCGAGGCGCCGGGGATGGTGACCGGCATGCCCCCCCGGGAAGCAGGAGCCAAAGCCGGGGCCCCCAGGAGCAGCTGCAGCCCGGCGGAGGGGGCCGGCAGCCCGGGGGAGCGCTTCCCGAGCGGGGATTCCCTATGANGGGAGAGGAGGAGCCGCCGCGGGGGCGAAGGGCGGGCCGGCCCGGCGGTGCCCGCGGGGAGCGGCCGTGGCGCCTCCGAGCCCGCCCCGAGGCGAGCCGGGTCCGGCCCCGGCGCTGCCACCGAGCCCGGGGGTCTGAAAACCCTCGTTCATCACCTCCAGCGCCTCGTCCATCATCTCCACACCCTCCAGGGGAGTGGCAGCCGCCGTGTGAGCCCTGGCACAGGTTGCCCAGAGAAGTTGTGGATGCTCCATCCCTGGCTGTGTTCAAGGCCAGGCTGGATGGGGCTCTGAGCAACGCGGTGAAGGNAGCACGCGCTGCATGACTTTAAAGGGAGGCCTCGGCAAGAGAAGGAGCCGGGGCTGAGCCCGCCGAGGCGCCGGGGATGGTGACCGGCATGCCCCCCCGGGAAGCAGGAGCCAAAGCCGGGGCCCCCAGGAGCAGCTGCAGCCCGGCGGAGGGGGCCGGCAGCCCGGGGGAGCGCTTCCCGAGCGGGGATTCCCTATGAGAAGGAGGAGGAGGAGGAGATGGAGGAGGAGGTGAAAGAGGAGATGAAGAAGGAGGCGGTGGGCAGAGCAAAGACGCACCTTCCCCGCGCAGATCGGGCGGCGGCGCCGCCGGCACAGCGCTGGATGGGGCTCTGAGCAACGCGGTGAAGGAGAAGGTGGCCCAGCCTATGCCAGGGGGATTGGAACGAGATTGTCTTTAAGGTCCCTTCCAACCCAAACCATTCTATAATTCTGTAATGACCTCTGTGATTGGGCTTTTATAGGGCAGGTGTGAGTGGTGGAAGGGCACATGGACAATGGATGAAGCATGCGGACTCTTTTTCTTGCTCCCTGCACGGTACCAGCATCCTCTGGGTGCTTTTAGAGCATGGATGTTCTTGCTAGTGTAGTTCATTGATTGTTTCGAGCTGTATGAGAGCCTTTGCTGACTTCATACTGTTGGGAACCAAGGCAGGGCCACCAGGCCTTAGATGGTGGCAGCCTGCACAAGTAACAATGCACTCACTTAAATAGAGGCATGTTTATAAAAACACTTAGGTAAATGAGTGCAATTTCTTCTGTAGATAAGATCTTAAATTACAAACATATGTCTTAATCTGCAAACACTTGAATTAAAGCACTCGTTTGATTCTGTTAAAGTCAATGGGACTACCCAGGTGCTTAGAGGTAAGTGTTTTTAGGATCAAAGCCCTTGGTGCATTTCCAAAAAGCTGCTGTAGCAGGAAGATAGTGAAAAATTTCCCTCTAATATTCAACACAGTATTCCAATATTCATGAACTTTCTGCCTCAGTGAATGACTGTTATACTAATGAGCTTCATGGGTGTGTACCTTGAGGAGGGATTTGAAACACGTTATTATAAGATAATGTTTGCTTCTGCCAAGCTGACTCCTCCAACCATTTATTTGAGGTGACTCATTTGTATTTTTTCACTTACATTTTTCGGTGCAGAATCTGAATGGTCTGTTTTTGCAGCTGGGAGTGTGTCCTCTGCAATACAGATCAAGAAGCATACTGTTGGAGTGCAACAACATGTTTCTCAAACTGCCATAGCCCTTGAGAGTCCTGTTCCATTGAGGGTAACAAAGCAAATGTTTAAATAAAAATGTTACACAGGTAAAAGTCTGACAGAGATCGGCCTGTCTAGCCTCCTCTTTCCTGCACATTCTGTATATTCTTTACATACAGTGCTCTATAATCTGTAAGCATCCATCTAGGACTGTATCTCTGGAAAGAGATTATAAGCAGTGATTAAATAGTTATAAATGTGCCTCTGAAAGTCATGCAAGAATATATTCTAGCCTCAAAGGTTGGCTGTTGTACCCACAACGCCTTGAACTACCAATGTATGACCTTCTTTCTGCTTCCAGTGAGAGAGAACATAGGACAGGTCTGCACAAACAGGCTCATGTAAAACTACTGGCAGTATTTGAATTTAGAATTTTGGTTGATTCTGGGAGTAATTTTTTTCATTTGCTCCCTTTACAATAAATCAGTTTGCCCAACTAGTTTCTCATTATTTATTTCCGATGTTAATCCTTCCATAGCTAAGAAGTCAAACGAATGAGCGCTAATAGGCCATCTTTTTTCCCCTTCGTCAAACAGTCAGAAGGATGAAGGTATCTTGGCATGGCTGTTATTAATCCCAGGTCAGAGGGTAGAGGGCACACTGCTCCTGTCTCCTGTTGTCCTTGCCAGAGGAGTGATAAGAGCTAGTAAAGAGGTGTAACAACAAAACCTAGAGCTCCCCCTCTCAAGCCTCTTCTGCCAGCAACATGCACCAGTCTGTTTTCAGGTTTGAAATACATCAATACCCACTTAGCCTTGGGAAAGGCATTTCCATTACACCCATTTCTTACATGTTTTTCTCCTGTTTTGCATTATTCACTAAACACATAGTTTTGTTTTCCTTTAGTTTGCAGCTTCAGGACTTCCTGACTGTGTGTTTTTCCCTCCTCAGGACTGTAATTGTAAATCAGGGAGAGGCTGGAGCTGAGGAGACCTGTGGTCAGTTTCCCAGATTTTATAAACTACTGTGCTGGGCAAAATCCTAGCCACTATCCAGAAATAAGCATTGTAAACTATCTTGCATGTTCCTGAACTCATAAAGACTGGCAGGTGCTTGAAGGTCCCTGTATGCATATATCTTTACAAGATTGCTGTGGTTGTACTGGTAGAAACAGTGTCAGAGTTGAGAACTTAATATTCAACAAAGGGATTGGATATATACGAATGTCAAAAAAAAAATCAGAATTATCTGATTATAACTTAGTGCTTCAAGGAATAAGCTGGCATCTAACTCATGGAAAGAGGAGTTCAACCTAAAGTAAGGACACAAGACAGTTCTTACTACTGGATTTTTTCACTTTCTAATATACACTATATGAAGGAACTGGCTGAGTGTGCTGTTAGGTGTACAATAGTGCCTGAATGAATCCTGAATTTCTTCTGATAGGACAGTTGTTGGGTACCATGCTTCTCCCTGCACAGGATAGGGATGACAGATGATGCTATTTTCCTGTTCTTTGGTTTTCCACTCTGTTTAGACTGAATGTTGTTTGGTGCAAGGACTGCTTTGGTGGAGCTTCAAACTTCGATGAAGTCTTTAAATGTGACTTTATTAGAATAATAGTAAGAAATCACAAGCATATTCACATGCTAATTATTATGCAAAGTGGGGAGGAGGAGGGAAGAAAGCATGAGATTCCTTTGAAAAGCTGCCAGCACAGGTCCAGATACAAGAGGTGTTTGAAGTGGGAGCACACAGCACCAGACTGAAGGAATTACCAATACACAAGTTACCTTTGTTTAGAAGTATGCTCTCAGTTTTCATTTTATGACATTTATTTACTTTGGCAAAGTATTTTTTATTTTTTGTCTCAGTCTCCCAGAAGTCTCCTCTAGGTCCACACTGGATTTTAGTACCACTAGAAGATGTTTTCTTCATTTAAAGTTTTTCTTTGTTGCTTTGCACTGTAGGCAGGAAAATGTGGATTGCTAATTAATGCAAACTTTAGCTTTTATGTCTTCTTCTTTTCCAGTTAAAAGATCTGAAAAGAAATATTCCTAAATTTCAAAGAATTATTGCTCTTCAGTTCTTTCTAGGAAGAAGTGTTTAAGCTTGACCCTGACTTAAATGTCTCCATTTAGGCACCTTAGCAGCAAATAAATGTATCTTAATAGCACACAGAATGGGGAAAAAATAGAGACATTGTGAAATAAAAACAGCAAGAACCTCCAAGCAAGTATTTTTTATGCAGCTCTGTTTTGCTTTTCTGCTGCTGTGTCAGAGACTCATTTTTTTAGGTATCAAGAGCAGATTATCAGCTGGGATTAGAACATATGCCAGCAGTGGGTTGGTAAAGTGTACTTGCTTGGGACACATCTTAGCTGAGGTCTGTCCAATGCAATGCAGGTTTTCTGTCAGAACTCAGCATTAGTTGCCTCAAGTTCTATGCATTCCATTACTAAGCTGATGCAAGCCAACAAAATGAATCCTCTCCTGCCAAAGGGAAATCTCCTCTCTGAACAACACACGCCAACATGGAGTCAGTAGCAAAATGCCACTGAATACATGCTCTCAGAACACAGTGATGTCAGCAACTGCGAGCCCTGGATCCTTGCCCAGTGTGCAGCAGCCCTCTTGCTGTTACAGCCTCTTGCAGTGAGGGCATGCAGCATCTCAAAAAAGCAGTGAGGAACACACATGCTCCAGGGACATATAAATGTCAGCAACTCACGTCCCCACAAAAGTTCTGTCAGCAAAACTTGCTAGTAAAAGACAGTCTGGTAGGGGAATTTCTCCTGCAGACTACTACAAATTTTCTTGCAGGGGCAATGGCCTGGTTTTTTTAAGAATTGATTGAACATGCTCCCACTTGAATCCCCTTATAAACGGTGTGACTTCTGCTGCTGTGGGTGGAGAACAGAGCATGGGCACCTGATGTAAAATCAAAGGTGCAGGGAACCCTCTCTGTGCGTTCTTACAGATCTCCAATCTTCAGGAAGCAATTGGTCCAGCAATATACATGGGGCTGCATCCACTCCTGTGTTTACAAAGCAAAGGTATTTGAATGTCTGTCATCAATTATCATATATTTGCACTAAAAATACATTAAGTACTGCTCTAAGAAGCTTTCCTTATGATGAAGGAATTAAATTATAAATAGTTTCTCTCACCAACTCTCTCCACCAACTAGAGCTAGGTACCTTTATTCTTCTGAGTATTTCAAGAGGATAAAATCCAGGTTTAAATACGAGTTTGACTTATTCAACCCGTATTTGTCTCAAACAAGTTTAAATCCATGGATACTTTTTAAAATGCAGATAAAATACATCCTTTATTTCTGTACTTGAAGGGAATCCTCTACCCTACCAATGCAGGCCTTTTTTACTAATACATCTACTGTAATAGTGAGTTCCAGGTTCAAAGGGCATCTACTGCAACCCCACTAACCTCCATGAAATCAGTTACTCCCTGGCAGAAACTGGGCTGAGTTGAACTACACTGAGCAGACCCCCATCCCTGTAAGTGTTCAAGGCCAGGCTGGATGGGGCTTTGGGCAACTTGGCCTAGTGAAAGGTGTCCCTCCCATGACAGGGTGTTGGAACTGGATCATCTTTATGGTCCCTTCCAACCCCAAACCATCTTATGATTCTATAATTCCATGAATAAGTTACAGATTGTGTTCATACGGGATAAGGCAATAACATCACTATCTAACAAGGCAGATGGGAGCCTGAGCAAGAGTGTGATTTCTCTCAGTCACGATGCTTCAGACAGCCATTTTGCTGGGGAGTGTTCTTGGAATGGCAGATACTAGGCAGGTGAACAGAAACTGAGTGCTAAAGTAGCTTGCTATCATCTGAACAGGCCTTAAAGTAAGAGATGTGTTACTTCGTGACACCATTTGAATGTAGACACAACTCTCTACTCAGTGTGAGTCATGCTTTGAGACCCAGCTTCAGCAGTATCTCATTCTAGGTTTAACTACAAGATAGGCTGCTCAAGTCAAGTGGAGATAATATAACCTTCATCATTTAAACTTGTTTAAAAATATGATTCTGCAAGAGAGTAAAGGTGCTACTATCAAAACTAACTGAAGTTTTGGAGTCCTGATCTCCTACAATATGTGTTTAGAAGATGGCATGATTCTTACTCAGATTTGAAAAGTTTGATCACAGTTTAAAAGTTTTGATAAACATGCTGAAAAGTTTATACACAGAGAGATTGCATAAAAAAATATATTGCTTCTTTAAGGACAAATACAGCATTTCTTAGAAGAGCCAGAGCTGAACAAATCTGTGGAGTTTCAGAATCTGCATTAGAAGTCCCATCAGGAAAGGATGAAGTAAAATTCCACACAGCTTTTAGTGGCTGAATGTGTGCTATAAAAAGCACAGACTGACACAGAAAAATTGATGATTTCTACTGCCAGAGTTGTTATAAAAATCAAACCATGAATTGGGAGAAGTCACATGGCTGAGCACCTGTAACCAATTTTTGAGATGATAAAAGAAAACTTGAGACTCTTTGATAGGTCTTCCATGGGTGTAATTTTTTTTTTCTAGTTTTCAGGCTTCTTTTATTAAAAAAAACACTTAGAAGCTGAAAAAATTGTACTCTTCCAACTTAAGGGAAAAAAAAGAAGATTGAGACTTGCTGGTTCTAAAGTCTTAACAGACATTGTGATTGGAATTACTCAATTCAATAACTAGCAGAAATGCTTTTGCCTTATAAACAAGTTACAATACTTACATGTTCTTTAAAGTCAAAATGAGTTTGATAATCGTTTTTCTGATGGGCCTAATATAATTTACTTTATAAGAAGTGCTAATTTTATGCACTCGTAATGAATTCTCAATTTACATTGAAAAGCAAGGTGAAACAAGAGCTATAAGAGCTATAAACTGAATCAGCTGGTAAATACATACTTATTTACCATTTTAACATAACAGATTGGGAAAACTAAAATATAAAAAAATGGAAGCTTTGTAATAGCATAAATATGAAAATAATGTTTACTTCCGCAGAGCAAAAAGTACAAAATTTACTGTAAAGACTAAATAAATTGCTAGTTAACAAGTAATTTTGTTTACCTGTCAATGAAAACTAATTTTCTTTAGGAAAATATCTGAGCACATGCAAAACAAGGTGAAAGCTGATGTAAACACAGGTTTCTTGCTGCTGCTTTGATTGTAGTCAATAATTTAACTCCTATGAGATGGAGCTCAGGTCATGAAAATTCACTAGAACTGTACCTGAAGCTTTGGCTCACCAGCATGAAAGTGGCACAGCCACCAGCCTGGCAGTGAGGCAGGGTCCTTCATTCAAGCTTTTTGGTCTGAGCAGAAGTTAAGCCATTCCTTTCGCCATCTGAGACTTTCCCCAACCCAGCTGGCACTGTGGGCTGGTCCAGAAGGAAGCACATGCTCCACTTCTCTTTGACAAGAGACTCTTCTGTTAGCTCTATGGTATCAAAATTACAGGGATGAAAGATGAAAACTGAACTTTGGGCTGTTTTACATTCCTTCAGTACCATTTAGTATGATGGTTGTTGACTTCTCCCTGCTACTATATTTAGAACAGGGAGTGGGAAGGAGATGAGCGTTAGTATTATGGGTTATGACACAAAAACATCAAAAAGAAAGTCTGTTCTCATTTCTCTTTGGTATCCTCTGGGGAGCCACAGTGTTTAGAGAAAGCTCCTGTTCCACTGCAGGAGCTCAAGAAAATGGGCACCAAACTTTGTTTACACTCTAGGACTAGATATGGCCATACAAGGTGGGGGATAACAGGACACAGAACTTTTCCCTCCACTGAGCTTAGTTTCCCACCACTAAATAAGTTGCAAGTAGGTTGTCCGGTGGAATTATTGTTCTTTATACGTCAGCACTTGAACTAAAAATAGAAAAATATCAGAAGCTTCCTCTGCATTCAGCAATCAACAAAATCCATGGGAAAAAAAATTTGCATAATGCCCCAGAAGAAATGTAAATGAATTAAAGTCACCCCCTACAGAGAACTTGGGCTGTTTATTTTCACAAACTACTACAGGTTTTGCAATATTTTAATGGATGTTTTTCACAATCATTCCTACTTTCTCTCACTCCAGGCCAGGGCTGAACTGCCATGCTGCAGGAATTGTTTGGACCTGATTTTCAGCCATGAAAGACAGAGGCTCTCAGCCTCAGTCCAACTACAGCATTTTACAGATTTATTACATCTACAGATTTTAAGCTGAAACGTGAAATAATTACCTCAAGAGATCTTCAGTATGCCATAAAAACATTTGACATAAATGGAGTTAGGGGTAGTGAAAGCTTGTCATCTTCCAATCATGGAGAGTAAATGAAAAGCCACTTCAATAGGAAACAGCACATCTCAACTGCAAAGCCCCTGTCGAATGTCTCATTGCTTTCTTCCCACCTCCCATGGACAAAGGACAATCCAGACCCTTTCAAGTACAACGCAGAACCCTAATCATTGCCTTCTGCCACCCTCCCAGCACCTCATGTGGGCAGCATGAAATGCACAGGGTCCACCCTGCAGGTCCTGCACGCATTTTGCTGTAGCAAAAAATTGCAGGGGCAAGCAGTCAGCAGAAGCTGTGACTGGCAACATCTGCAGGAAGCACCACAGATCTCTGATGTGCTGAGAAGCTGTGTGCAACCAGGAGTGTTTCTCAGGGTATGACACCAACACCTGCTCACTCTTCTGACTACAGATTGTCTCTGTTAAGACCAACTTTGCAAAGGCAGCAACTCAAAAGAAAACAAAATGCCTCGTAACTTTCAGGAGAAAACATAAGCTGTCAGGACAGTTTCTTTCCCTACCTTTTTTCTGCTCACCCCAAATTAATGTCTGTAGTTCTACATGAGCCCTGTCCCTTCCACCCAGTCCCCACTGGACACTAAGCTCAGATACTGCAAATACACAGTATCCCCACAGAGGGATTTTCAGATTTCCACCCACGCAAGCAGCTACTTGGCACATCCGATGCACATGTGAAATTGGTTCACAAGGGTCAGGGCAGGAGCCATTTCTAGCTCTACTGAGCTTATCATTTGTTTGTTTTCAAAGCAAAAAATATACAATTTACTTTACTTCACAGGGGAAGAAATTTCAGCAAAGCATCTTTATTCCACTGGCAGGGATGGGTTACAGCTCCCACCCACACAGCTGAACTCAGTGCCTGGTCAGGCCAAGGGTAGTGAGGAAATGAAATGCACATGTCGCCATTTCCCTCTCTAACTCCTTAGCAAAACTGCTTTTCTCCTCCAGCCATGAACCATCCCAGGACCAGAAGACATGCCAGAGAGTGATATACTAGCTGTATCTTTTCTCAGATGAACAGTATAGCAAAGTCATGTTTCCTTAACCTGATGAAAAGGTTTGGAAAAGTAATACTCTAAAGGTTCACAGCACAGAGTTTTCACACCAAGGTTCAGAGGTCTGGAATAGTGAGGCAAAAGCTTAAATGTAACAATTAATACTCATTAAAAGTGGACAACAAACATTTCCTTACGGGAAATTATTTCAGTCTGATTAAGCAAGTGCTAAGTAACAAATATAAATATAACTGATTGCAAGTGTAAAAAAATTTGCTATATTATTTCCATCTGTAAGTATAATGGTTTCCTTTGGATTCTTTCTCCCTTCTCATTTGCTTACTTCAGCAAAGTACATAGTATTCAACATATCATCATCTCCCTCACTCCAATAGATTTCATTTAATGTTTATCTGGATACTTCTTTCCTTAAAAAAGTTTCCTGTATTGCATATGTTGATTAAAAATAGTATCTGTCATTTAAGACTGCACTCCACCATCATTTCCATACACAGCTCCAAGAAAGGAAAGAGCAACAACTAGTCAAAGTTACAAGTATGCTACTCTCTTGTTAGGGAATACAAGAGGACAATTTTTATCTTAATTTATCCTATTTGGATGATATACAATGCTCAAAGTGAAGAAAAAGCTAACTATGTAGCCTGTAAACATGAGCTACAATTCATTTGTAAAGCTGGCATGCAGAGGAACTAGGAACCCAACTTCTGAAGTTATTTTGCCATGAATAAAGCAAAGGCGAGGGCCTTCTTTCAACGTAAGTTTTACATTACTTGCATTTGGCTTCATTTGCTAAAAATCTAAGAGGAAGTAACCATTTATAACCCCGGGTAAATCAAAGCAAAATGGCATTTTGATAAATACTAGAGCCTATCAATCACAAGGAGACACCATATCAGGTTGCTGAGGAATTCCAGGGCTGCTGCAGTGGCTCCAGCACAGCAGAGCCAAGGGTCTTTAGGAAAAGCCATCCCAGAGGTACAGAAGCCATTGGTAGCTGCAGACAGGCAGCACAGCACCCACTGTCTGGCACCGAGACTCCCAGCTGCCCAGCAACATCCAAGAGTAGCCAAAGTATTGCTAGAAACACATCCAGGAAGGCGAGAACAAAAGGGACGGAAAACCGAAGACCAACTTGTGCTAGGAAGCCTCAGCATAAGAGACACACATTCAGATGACCACTTCTTCTGAACAGCATTGCTGGAAGCCGAGTGTCTGCATCAGCCTGGTTTTCAGGGAGATGAAAACTGAACTGATGTTTATAACCAAGACTCTGGTAGAATTTTTCCCTAATTGTACGGTTTGGCACTGAAACGGAAAGGCAGAGATCACGAGATGATAAATCCTACTAACGCCTACTGCATGTTAAAGCAGTATCAGGTTTTTGCTAGAGAGGGTGGGAGGACTGCGATACTTTAGGTTCATCTACAAAGCTGAAGCATTAAACCTCTTCTGCATATAACACAGGGGATAATGCATGTGTGGGCAAAAACAGGTGAATGGTGAAATAAAGCTGAAACTTTACCATTGCTTCTGTTTGTAAACAGATGTAGAAGGAATCAGACAAGCGTAATACTTGGCAGTCTGCTTAATTACAACACATGTCTACGTAGGATAAAGTGGCCTGCACAGTAGGTATAGAGGCAGAGTCTAACATATATAAATAAAATCAAAACAGCTACTTAATATCAATTTGCTTATGAAGAAGTCAGTTTATCTAATGTTTAATATTTATAGCTATACTTGCAGCAATATTAATTGCACCCTTAAAGGATATTCAGATCTACTACCTTAAGCAAAATGGTCTTCAAAAAACTGGATGTCAGACTATACAAATAAAGTATTAGTTTAGGCATGGTAGACTTTATTTTGGCACTTTAACAAATGCTTTATTTTACAGCAGTGGCACAGCATTTGCCAGAAATTTTCTTTTCTTGGCACAGTTATTTCAAGCAGTTATTTTACTAATTGAAGTTCACTAAATATTGCACAATAAGATATACCTGTTAAATTCTTACCCTGTTTTTACTTGCTGAACTTGTATGGCTTTGAAAAACTTGCCAGTTAAGTAAAAAGCAATATATTAAATATTTTAGCACAGAATAGCATTTGTTTGTTCCTAAACGACCACTGAACTCGGGACAGCAAAAAATACAAGTTATGCAACTCTTATCTGAAGAGCTACCAGATCTTATTTACAATACATTGCCATTTCTGAGATGTACTTCAGCTTGACATCCTGAACACCTACATTTTGGAAATCTCAAAAATAAAAAATTAGAAGGTCATCAGAGCAGAAGACGAAGCCATTTGTCTGTTACAAAGCATAATATAAGGAGGCAGACTATCGCCTTCTCCACATGTCCTTCTATCCAACACCTATCTAAGGTCTAAGCAACAGAGCCTTTTCTCTTCTGCTCAGAATATTTCTTTCTTCTCTTATGAAGACATTCCACTTGTCTCAACTCTTCTACTGAAGTCCAAGCAGAATAAGCCAAAATTCTCCAACGGGCCAGGGGAAAAACAAACCCAAACAACAAAACAAAAACCAATACACACAATAAATGAACCAGGGTATTCCTTTGAAATTTACAGTAGGGAAAACAATATTTGCAGGAAAAACAGGTCTGTGTCAATACTGCCATTAAATATAACACAAAAGTCAAATGATTCACAACTCATACACCAGATGCAAGAATTGAACAGTCTTGGTTTTCTCTGCGACTTGAGATTCAGCCTGATCAACAGCCTTTCTTTTTTTTGGTCTAGATTTTTAAGATCTACTAAATGTACTCCGTGACATTAAAACATAAGCAGGACATAAAATGAAAAGCATACAAAAGTATATCACAATGGAATTCTCAGTATTAGGCCACATGATTTATTCAGTAGTGTTTATGTTCCCAAATTACAATTATGTCTATCCATGTAAGACTACAAAAGTTACCATTAGAATTGTCTGTGCTTATAAAATACCAACATTTTCTTTTACTGTTACATACTCATTAACACCAGTCTGCGACGAGTCACATATAATCATAGGCACTTCAAAGGCTTTAAAGGACGTTTACAACTTAAATGCATTTTTAAAGAACAAAAATTTAAATCTCTACTTGTACCTTCAAATTGCAAATAATTAACAAATACAGTGGCCATAGAAATCTGCAGCAACTTCTCAAAATACTGTTAGAGTCTTTGGGTTTGCTTAGGTTTGTCAGTAGCTTACTCCAAATCTTCTTTGCAGGAGATTTGTTTAGTAAGAATACGACTATACAGTTTGTAGTAACAATCCAATTTTACACATTAATTTGCTGTTACAAATCTCACTGAAGCTACAGGTAAGCTGAGAAACAATGCAAAGTGTAAAATTGATATTCTGACACTTAAATTTATACAAAGTGGAGGTTAAAGTTTACATAGCTGAAAAATTACATTTACACTTGAAGTTACTGTTCTCTGAATTATCTGAAGACAAATTGCACCATGACAACTACAAAAAGGCAATTTTGGAAACAGATAAATTAATGAAATAAAAACTAACTTGTAAGATCAATCTGAGACATGCCGACAAAAATTAAACAACTTTCATTGAACCATAGGATAAAACAATAATTTTCATTATTTTATATTTATGCATAAAGTTTTAAAAATCATTCGGTGAACATCAATGGTTTTATAAAATAATGCTTTGCCACTGTTATTCACAGAACACTGCAAATGTTAAGTTTTAATTTTACATTTTTAAAGGAATACATGAAAAGTTTTAAATACAATAGGGTTTTATCATAAAGGTGCCATAATGGCTCTTTAATGAAAAAAAAATCTTCATTATTCTATGCAAAAGCTTTATTTAAAAAAGTTCAGTGATCTCATAAATAGAGACACTAAATTGGAATTTTATGCATAAAACTCCTTAGTAGGTGCCTTTTGATAGGCAGCACAGGATGGTTTACGTTCACCAAGGTCATAACTGCCTTCATCCTTCTTTCTCATGCGATATACCAGCAGCAGGATAAGGAAGATTGCGAAAAGAAAACCGATAACTCCACCAGCAATAACAGCTGTAATCAAAGAAACAGAGATTCACAATATGCCAGAAAAACAAATTCAGCACCATACTTCTTTCTCATCTCACACAATGAGTTTGCTATTATTTTCAAATTGCAGAAGAGGGCTCCCATTATGCAACCGTCTTCATTATTAGTATCCTGAAATACACTGTCAAAAAACTTGTTTGTGTTTATCAAGGCAATCATTTAAAAGGACATTCCACCTACAAGTTAGTGATCCAACAACCCACAGTTCTAAAAAAGTTGTTAGGATTTTTTCAAAACCTCAATTAAGAAAGCCACTAGGACTTCCAGAGCGTAAAGTTATCTTTCAAACTAATTTTTCAACAATTACATTTCCAGCTTCAAAAGAAGTATTTTGTTACCCAAGATAAGAAATGGATTTTTTCTTTTCTCTGTCAGTTTTCACTCTGATTCTAGATTGAAATGAATTTCCCATTGAAGAATAATAAGAGAGAACACTGGATGCACTTGCAGGTGTATGGAAAGTAGACTTCAAGAGCTTTCACTGATGTGGATTTAAGGCTATGTCACATTTTGATGCTCACAAGATGTGGTCCAAAAATGTGTGGCTTTCAGGGCTCCCAACAGTCCTTCCAAGGACACGAGGGAAAAGTATACCTGTTCTTACACCAAAGTATACCTGTTCTTACACCCTCACATGTAGTGAAAACAAAGGTGGCCAGCTTGTGCCTCCCTGGGTAATGCATGGAAACAGACCCTCTGTATTCTAAGGGTTTTCTGTACCCTAACAGTTGGTGCTCATCCAGCCCTCTCCATCTACCCATGTCTGCCATGAGCTCCTCCCAGGCAAGTGTCCATTTGTACCAGATGGACCAGACAGCAATGTGCTCTTGGGAGGTGAGAAATACATTTCTTCATTGCAAGCATCAAATTGTAATTCCTCTTCTGAGCTGTGGAAGCTCCAGATACTGAGCAGTATTCAATGGAATCAATTTGTGACAGACTTAACTATTAAATATCTCCTGAAGATGCCCATTTCATTCTCATCAAATCAACCACTGGCTACCCACTATGAATGTGCTTAGCACTTACGTGTTTAATACTAAGAATATACCAAGAAAACTCAAAATGTTGACTTTGCATTATTTGATATGGATCCCTTCTGTTTTCTGTTGTATTTCTGGTGAGACAGACCTTGGCAAACACTGCCTCACCTGCCAGAACTTCTGTTCTCTGGAAGAGATTTTCTGAATGCTTCTCAGTGAACACATCGGTGTCATCCCCTGGCTCATCGCTCTTTTTCTTGGCATCCATCTCAGACCTCTCCTCTTTATCAATTTCTTCAGGTGACTGTGGCACAAAAAGGAAAACAGAGCATTGCTTACAGAGTGGGAACACCACAAGTCAGCACAGTCACTGCCTGTCATGGGCAGTCACGAAGCTGTGGCTTCACAGGCGTGCTCCACAATACCAACAAACACAACACATAGGAAGCTTTTTGACCACAGAAAGCTGGTCTAGACATTGTAACTGGATCTATTTGTTGTCAGGATATCAGAATGGAAAACACTACCCATAAGTTTTAAACATCCAAAAGTATATTTATCAAAGAGCTGTTAATATTGCCTGTGTTTATCAGAATAACAGCCTCTAAATGAAGTAACAATTCTGAAATGAAAACATCAGATATGTTACATGCAGAATGCCTTTGAAGGTAACTTGGACAATACTTCCTATAATGGTAGAGGGAAATACTGAAATACTTAATGGAACCTGGAAAGAGTTCAAACTACAGTCAAACCACACAGCATTCTCCTTTGAGAAGGAAAGTTTCACAAAGAATTTGTGAATAACTCTTTGAGATATGTAAAAAAGGTACAGTTCAGACTCAAAGGTACCATGAGAAACTGTCCTGTGTATTACGATGTATACCTTTTTGCATCTCTCTTTTCCTTCATGTGAAGTCCAGACGTTTCTATGCAGACTCTTTGTAGGAATGAAACTGAACAGCTCTGTACTCATTTAACAGGCTATAGTAGCATTAAGTAAAATTTGGGGGGGGGGGGTTTGATCCATGTAAATTAATGAGTATAAACATCAAGATATCAATAGGGTACAGCGCAATCATTTTAAATGGTGTTGCCCTCCAGCTGCGTACCTTTGTTTGCGCAGGCACCTTGGTCTGCATTTTCACTGTGGTGGTCTCAGCCCTAGATGCATCACTAGTAGTTGGTAACTTTGGAAGTGTTCTGGATGTTGTTATCACTGCATTATCCTCCTCTTCTTCAGCACCTGCAGACAAAATGTAACACTTCACTGACCTGTGAAATTCTTCCAGACCAATTACATTTTTTATTATGACACTCACATGAAGGTGCTTTGCACAGTCTACCCTAAGCAAGGGGCCTAGATGACAATACCAGCTAAGATAAAGATGCAAGTGCAAACAGTGTACCCAAAACTGTCAGGGGGACCCAAGTGATCCCATGAAAAAAGAAGGGAGTGCATCAGCTGGAATAAACAGTAATCAGGAAATTACCATGATACCTTTCAAACAGAAGGACCCACCCTGAAAAGAGGTATGAGAAAATCATTAACACTTTTAATAGGGGTATAAAGTCTGTAGTAGAAGCAACAGCCATCAGGGCTGGTGCGACATGGGCAGACCCCAGTGCCTTGGGGTCTGATGAGACCTCATGGCACCAGGAGTTCTGCTGGGGCTTGGCAGCCCACCAGCCTGTGGGTACCCCCAGCAGCCACCTCCAGCTCCCCCACAGCCACCATGGGGGCACCGCTGGAACCCACACCTTGGGGTACAGGGTCATCTCCTGGGGGTGGCAGGAGGTGGTAGAGCCCCAGATCACATGGGGCTGGTGGGACATTAAGTCTCCTACAGCAAGAGTGTGTAGGCAGAGGGTCCTGTACATTCAGATGAGCAGAGCTTACACATCCATGGCCTGTGAGAAGAAATGCCTGTGTGCATGTGGCACACATTTGGATCATATACAGAAAGTGATTTAGAAATTTATAATTGCATGTTACCATTTTGTAAGTGGCAGGTATTGTGGTTATCTGTTGTACTGCTGATATTAAGCCTAAAAGTATAGTTCAATGATTTCCAGTTAATTACATATCATAAATACATCAGTAAACTTCTTTATCCTTACTGAAACCATATGCACTGAACAGTTTTTCCCTGTAACATACTGCTTTAACAACAAAATTTCTCTACAGGCCATCTTTTGAACACTCAAACAAAAAACCAAGCAGTTTCTATCTAGAGGAAGATTGTTATTACTTTATGTTTCAGTCACTACGAATTCACATGGTTTTAAACGCCACATAATTCAGAAGCCTTTTTTCTTTTGAAATGAGTAAAAGTACAGAGAACTCCCTAAAGATTACCTTAAATTTAATTTCCTCTACATTCAAAGCTCTGCTGGAGTATGAAGGCTCCTTTAGAATAAGATAATGGACATGCCTAATAAATAACCCTTAGTGATAGCAAAAGGAAGAAGACACAGGAAAGAGACTAAATTATTGCAAGGCCTGAAAGAGGAAAAAGAATTGACTTATTCTTGGACCACTCCGTAGGAATCTCAATGTGTTCTGCTCATTACAGGCACTGGTTACCCAAGCAACTATTGGGTAATAAATTTAGCAAATGTGCATAAGAATAGTTCCTAACAAATAAAAAGATACCCTCTTACAACAGAGTAGTATGACTCACTCATTCCAAACTGATTTTTTAACTTACTTTCTTAGAGAAAGAAAACAAGCTGAAAATATGAGTGCGATAATGATGTTTTGAATTCACGATCAAGAATTACATACACTTGGCATTGAAAAGAAGAGCATTAACAAGACAAAAACTAAAACAACCTTTGTATGGTAGAAAATAAAATTTAGAAAAATTTCAGAAAGTAATACATTAAAGATACTGGCACAGAATAATACTGGAAAAAACTTCAGATAAACCAAAATGATAGCACAACCTTCAGAATGAAGACCTCACAACAAGAACCAGGTATTTTCCTGAAATGCTACTCAAAGATCAAAAAATCAACACTCTGCTTCAACACAGAGTTGAGGAAAGGCATCCAACAGGAAAATTTTTCTGGCTTTGACTCAAGGGTTTTCTTTGAGAAATAACAGCCCAGTGGGTAGCTCAGCCTGCTTTACTTTCCAAAGTTCCTCCATATTACACAAGGCTTTCACAGTCAAGGAAATTAAAATTGATGATCAGATTAGAGATCTGATAAAACCCACTTTGAGAGTACAGAAATTTGTTTTCTTCTTTTTATAAAATGAAAAGTTCCATTTAATCACAACTGCTCCTTCAAATCCTTAAATGCCACCTTTGCTGCAGGCCATAATTGTGTCTGCCAGACAAAATGGTAAGCGTTACAGGTCTGAACTTCTCTTGCTAAGGAGGATGCGGATCTATGATCTCTCAACAAATGGGTGACTGATCTAACGCCGGGACTAGTCACTAGGTTTGCACCAAAGGTGCCCAGCTCCTCTTGCATATGGCCTCAGGGGATCCTACAATCCCAAAAACATTGAAGAACCTATTGTTGAGGCCTGACACAGGTACTGGCTCAGACACATCCCCATGGTTCCTTCCTTCCAGTTAGCTTTATCTAGACATGCCTCTGATTGACATGAAGTAGATCTAAGGGGAAGACATTTCCCTTGCTAATCTTACAGTAGTGTTCTCAAAATTACCTGTTAATAGGACCAAGGGATCAAAAAACCCCTCACTAATCCTCCCCAGAACACAGCAATTTACACAGTATTATGTTCCCTAAAAGGCACAAAAAAGAGAATCACTTTCCTCGCTTCCAAACCGAATTTGAAAGGAAAAATCTACAGTTTCAGGAATGTAACTTTCAACTGGATCGTTTAGAGGAATACAGTGAAGCAGTTGCAGTATAAGAGCTTGCTTCTTCCTCTTGAAAATATCACAGTTTCTGTTAAGTGGTTTCTAGATTTGGCCAGCTTGTGATGGTGCTAAGTATTCACTGCCTTGAGTCCCCCTACAAACAGATACTGACCTTTTAGTGAGGGCACCACAAACACCCTGCAGTAACTAAACCCACAGCCATCTCTATGGTAGAGAGCTGAGAGTGCTCAACCATCACTCACAATCTTATATGCACTGTAACTTCTTCAGGATGCCCAACTGCTGTCTTCATAGTGGTCAAAATAGCTCTAAATTGTGCTGTAATATTAGAAATATCTAATATAGCCCTCAGTGATATGTCTATTAGCTGCCCCTTGGATGACAGGAATGTGAATACTCTTTAACACTCTCAGTGCTTGAGGAAACTTGTCAGGAAGTCAAGTTTGTGCCAGCATAAATTACTGCATAGAAAGCAGAAATTACTGTATAGATAGGCATATTTTTGTAGAAAAAAGCCCACAGTAGTTAGCACTCTTACTTGCAAAAAAGCCAGCTATTTACACTTCCTACCAAACAAATCCAATTATCTCACCCTATCTTTTGGCATCATATTTGTCTGCTATTGCACATTACACTCTGGGAATACTACCAGCACCACCACAAGCAAATTAGTGACGAGGTGGGCACACATTTAACCACCGTCTCTTTCACACCTTCAATCTTTATCAGCAATGTGATGCACAACAAATGACATTTTTAACTGGTTTACCTCATCCTCATTCACTGCAAAGTCCCCAGTGCAATCCTTAATCATCATAGTGTTAGCCACCCAGAGATGACTCTAAAAACACAGTTCTTAGTGCCCTGTCAGGGAACTGCAGCTGAAATAACTGGAGATAGTGCAAGGATGTCATATTCTCTGATAACTCTCAGCCAAAGAGAAAAAAACCCACAACAAAACTTGAAGAAAAATTAAAAGGAATAGTCCTAACTATATTGAAGTATAAGATTCTGTCCAGCACATCAAAAACTCACTTTCAAATAGTATCACAGTAGGTTTTTATGTTAGAGGACCTGGCCAACCATGCAGTCAATGTCATGAAGCATACTTGGGGCTGGTTTGGCAGGTGTACAGAAGAAGCTCTTGCTCCAAAACAATCTGAAAGGCCCTTATGAGTGGGACCTTAGGAAAGGCAAAATGAATACTTCCTGTGTTGTGTGCCCCATGAGAGGAAGCACAGCAGGAGAGAGTGTAGGGCCCCAGCCAGAATGCCTACCAGGCACACTGCCATGCAGGCTAGGGGCATCCAGTGTCAGCCATGGATCCATGATGGTCCCAGTTCAGCACCTGGGAGAGTGCCTGTGCCCCCCACCCTCCCCAGCGCCATGGCCCCTTGGCTGTGCAACGCCCCCCAGCCGCATCACCCTCTATCAGCTTCCCTTTAGGTCAAGAGCCAAAGCAGATCTGCTCTTGTGTTTCTTGGAGAAGCTGCAACTCCATTACCACAACTTTCCTTCAAGAACAGTCCCCAGTCACACTATCAGCCTACACCTAGTTAATCTTGAGCTGCATTTGACTGAGAAATATTGAGTTGGGGAAAAAGAAGAAAATGAAGGAAGGATCTGCATGATTTCCTGATCTGTATATTGTATATATTTTACCATGAGTAACTTAAGAGAAGACACAAGAATAAGACAGTCTTCCAAAGAACTTGCAGATAAATCTGATAGTGACGGTACCTTAAGATAAGGGTAGTCATGCTTTTCAGCAGCTACTTCCATTTATCTCCAAGTCTTTTATGCCAGAGGAAGAAGTAGAAGTAGTTATAAAAGCATTTCAAGTTGTATATAGGTAGAAAAACTATTTTTACTTTTTATTATTATCCTATATAAAACACCAACACTAAAAAGAGTGATAATAGACTGAAGCAGGTCCTCAGAGATGGAGACTGCAAGAAAGAAACAATGGACTAATGAATCACTATGGACATTCCACTGTTGACACAGGACAATGAGGAAGCAGGCATAGCTCTTTAGGAAATTGCTGACCAATGGATTAGGATTGAACACTTGGGCAAATGCACAGTGTAACTGAATGTAAATAGCAACTAAAGAGGCTATGCAGGGAAAGAAAAAAAAACAGAACACCATCACCTTTGCTACTCCCTACAAAAAGCCCTCAGCCAATTTCTAGTGTGAAATGTGTCATGCCTACAGTGACATTTGTCCATGTTAATGCTGCTTGAAGACCTACAAGGGCATTAATGGTGGTGCTGACAATTCCTGTTAATCTGCATAGGCCTGGTGGCAGCTAACAATTTTCATAGCAAGGAAAGGAGTCAGCATGTTGTCATCCTGGATCTGTTTCCTTGGACTGGAATTACATGGCAAGAAAACCACTCTGGAGTGGGAAGGCTCTTTCTGGTAGAAACATTACCTCATTGAGTATCAAGTAAAGAGAGACAGATTGAACATAATATGAGAAAAATATGATCCGTGATACATCTGCAGGACACTTTCTACATAAAACAGAGATAACAGTAAGTATAGAAGGAGTAAGGTGGAGGGGGTGCTACTTTGCTTCCCTGAAGCAAAAATTTCTTGCTTTGTTCAAAAATACTAAACCTGGGTACTGTCACATGAGCTCTCTGCAGGGACATCCAGCTTCTCTCAGTCTACAGTGAGACTTTTCCTGTTTTCTTACAGGAGAGAAACAGAAATTGCAAGAGACAGCAAAAGTGCATGCTATCCACTCCAACTTCTACCCATGGCTCAAGGCTGCAGACAGGAAAAGAAAGAAAAGAAAGCCAAGGCATTACTGTGGTGATGTCTAGGGGTAGTTTCTGTCCTTTTGGCTTCACTTCACCACACTGATCACAGAATCACAGAATTACTGAATTGTTAGGGTTGGAAGGGACCTCTGGAGATCATCTAGTCCAACCACTCTGCCAAGGCAGGGCCACCTAGACCAGGTTACAAAGGAACACATCCAGTTGAGTTTTGAATGTCTCCAGAGAGGGAGACTCCACAACCTCCCTGTGCAGCCTGTTCCAGTGCTCTGCCAGTGTCAAATAAAGAAGCTGAGGTGGAATTTCTTCATGTTTTAGTTTATAGCCATTGCTCCTTGTCCTGTCGCTGGGCATCACTAGAAAGTCTAGCACCATCCTCTTGGCACCCACCTTTGAGGTATTTAAATGAATTAGAGATCTCCTCTAAGCCTCTTCTTCTCTAGACTAAACAGGCCCAGCTCCTGCAATCTCTCCTCATAAGAGAGATGCTCCAGATCGCTCATCATCCCTGTGGCCTTTCACTGGACCCCCTCCAGTAGTTCCTTGTCTTTCTGGAACTGAGGAACCCAGAACTCGATGAAGTACTCCAGATGTGGCCTCATTAAGGCGGAGCAGAGGGGCAGGATCACATCCCTGAACCTGCTGGCCACATTTCCTTACGGACCCCAGGATAACGTGGGCCCTCCAGGCCACAAGGGCACTGCCAGTTCATGGTCAACTTGTCTTCCATCAAGATTCCCGGGTCCTTCTCAGTAAAAGTGCTCTCTTGTGGGTCAGCCCCAGCCCGTACTGGTACTTGAGGTTATTCCTCCCCAGGTGCAGTACCCTACACTTGCCCTTCATGAACCTCAGGTTAATAAGATCTGAAGCCAGTTCTTGTGTAATCTTTTCCACTTCAAAAGCAGAGCTCTGTTTTGAAATATCCATATTGGAAACAGCCAAACTCCACAGAGGGATGGAAAAACCCCCCACAACAGACCACTCTTCATACAACTCTTTATTGTCAACGTATCCCCTTACAAAGTCACCAGCACCTGAAGGCATGGGATGCTGACTGACTGCATTTTTTCTGGAAATCAGAATTTTCTTTAGGCAGTCCTGGGAATTGAATGAAATCACTGATTCATTAATATTTTTTTCAAATTAAATATTAGGAAGAAATTCTTTACAAGAGAGGGTGATCAGGCATTGGAATGGGCTGCCCAGGGAAGTTGTGGATTCTCCATCCCTGGAGGTTTTTAAGATGAGACTGGATGTGGCACTTAGTGCCCTGGTCTAGTAACCATGGTGGTAGTGAATCAAGAGTTGGACTTGATGATTTCAGAGGTCTTTTCCAACCTAGCTGATTCTATGATTAAATTTCTCCTTGAAGTCTACAGCAAGGAGGTCCAATTAAGCGCCTCTGATCTCACTGGAATATCAAACTGCCCCTGCAGAGGACTCCCAAAACACAGGTACATGGGCCTGGCAGCACAAGCAGATCTCTGCAGACTTAATTTTAGCATATCTTTGAATCGCTAAAAGAAAGACAAAACAAAAATACATCCCAAAAAAACTCAAATGTGGCTTACAAGGTAACATGGAAAAGGCGCTACAAGAAGGGCTCATCCTTTAAAAGTATACAAGTATGTATAAACATCAAAATATATATTACAAAAAGTACAATAACTTGGAAAATAAATGGAATTTCCACAACAGCTTAACAAATACTCACAAAAAATAAGGAATGTATTTTCCAGAACTACCATAAAATCCTGCACTTAGCCTTTAATGGTTGGAGCCTCCAAGCTAGGCTAGAAGATACTCCTCAAAGAGGCTTTCTAAGAAAAATTATTGATGAGGTTTTACTGACAAGTTTTTTGAAAAAATTTAACCTAGCTCCAGGCCTCTAATGAGTGTTTAAGTCTGAGAACTCAGCATGTTATATTTAAGAGTTTCTTTATTCACTATATGAATGTAATTACTTTAGAGAAAACTCATGGTTTAGGCTGTATGTAGACTTCTAAAGTTAAAAGAACAACAATAAAAGTGGAATGGGCACCGTATTTACATGAACCTGACTGCATGTAAGAGAAAACAGGATTACTGCTGTTATGATTTCTAAGAGTGCTAAATTAGCATTATGTCATGGGAGAACTAAGCTTTCTCTTATCCTTATTACTAAACTCCAGAGAGATCTACACAGAAACCAGAGGGAAAGAAGAGACCCAGCAGCAAGAAAATAAAGCAGTGAAATGATGCAAGTAAGAAGTAAGAGAAAAGAGCAGAAAGTTAATACTTAAAACCCAGCCACAGGGGTGCTCAGTGCTCTGTAAATAGAAAGCCTAGCACTCATGATATTCACTGAAAGTATCATCTCCATCTTATAAAGGAATACTGCACAGCTTTTCCTCAAGTAATTGCATTACTTCTTACACTTTTTAAAATCAATTTGTGACATGTTGTCTCACCTGAACCTGACCCAGAAGAATAATCATCATCATCAATTGGATAGACGCCTGATGCTTCTTCGACAGAGCTGTTGTCAAGGTATAAATCTTTATCAGAGGTCAAATCTGCTCTCTGGAAAACAGAGAAGAGAGAACGGTTAAAAAGATAACAGTTTTCCAGTACAGCAGTCTCCTTATTTTCACTTCTATTTCTTAACTTGTTGATCACACACTGAAGTTTTTACTTTCAGTTTATGCCACGCATTCATCTTAAATTGTTACAGAAATTTGTAGAAATTACAGCATAAAAAAGTATCCAAGCCCGCACAATGAAAACCACACTTCATCTTATTAAATGCATGAATGAATAAAGAGGATTTGCAAATATACTCTGCAGAGCTTTTGTAACAAGAAAGAAGGAAATCCCAGGACTGAAGCCCTCTGTCAAGATATCAAATAAACAAATCTATAGGCTGTCACATGAAGTCTGTTCATTTGATCTTAAATGGGAACGAACAAGAACATGTATCAAAAACTATCTCAGAGGTTAGTTGAGCCAAACTTCACGAAACTCAAGAAATTAGGACAAACAGCTGGGACTACAGAATACAAATGTTTCTAAAATGGTGGTATTGATTAAGGATTATGGTATTTATAGCCAGATCAGACAGCATGATACCCTAATTCCTAAATGAACACATTCCTCTAAAAACTTAACTGCAGCATCAATAGGCCAAAAACTTGGTTTCCTGTAACTGTCACCAGATTTTTATGTCTGCAAGCATTTCCCCACTACAGAGAGATTCTGCTAAAATGAGTGGAAAATAGAACAAGGTATCAATCATCTTTTAAACTGACAATTCAGGCTTCAAAATACTAGAAATAGCCCTGCTCCACAGCACTTGCACTGTGCTAACAGAGAATAAACTTCCTTATGAGAGCCATGTATCTTTGATGACTGAGAAGGTACCTGCCACTATTACAGCTATTACTTTTATTAGCATTTCTGTGAATGCCTGTTTGTCATGATTTGTTGCAGAAGTATGACAGCTGTAAAAGGACTTTTAAGTAAAAAAACTCCCAAATACCAAAGTGCTGCACCAAAAATGCATCTCTTCTGTATCTCATATAAAGCACCTAAACCTGCAGCTCTGAGTCCCAAAGGTTTCCATCTTACTTATTACTGCATTGCATTGACTGCCCGTTTTCTTCTACCCAACATTCATTGCAGCTTTTCTAAAGGAGAACCAAACTGTGAATGGGCTAACTCCTGTATGCAGAGACTCACATCTGACTTTCCAAGGTAACTCATTTCCCCAAAGGTCTAAAAAAACGCCGTTTAATACATTCGCAACTTCTTTTTAGGAGGTTTTTGGCAACAGATTCCTGTCTTAAGCTTCTTCACAGCAAAAAACTGCTCTTCAATTTTATCTGCAATAAAATATTATTCTTCCTGGAAAGCAGAAAGGCCATCCTGATTATTAGTGTATTTCAGAGTACAAGATCTTTGCACCAGGGGTACCTTAGGCTTCTCTGGACAGCTCTAAACTAAAACAATGTTACCATGGTNTTTTTAATGTAAGTTTACAAAAGGCCTGCTGTCATCTGCTGCTGTTAGTTCATATGATCTGCCTGGAACTGTGGCTGCAGTCCAAAGAAGAAATTCAAGATTATGTTTGGTCACTATCAAATGACTTAATTTCTTTAAAAGATTTCTCCAAAGGAAGTCATGAAGTACCTCAGTAAGTGTGTAGGTGGTCTTGTAATTAAGACACAGCTGAGACTGTTTCCATGTAGGAAAACAACTCCCTGTCACAGGATAAATATCTTGCTGTTGATCCAGCTGCCACAATGGACCAAACCACTTCACCCAACTTTACTTTGAGACACAATCATGGTACAAACCAGACTCCTGAATATCAGGCAGGATAAAACAAAACATTTTTAAAAGGAAATGCATGTGGCTGACCACGAGTATAGAAAAGGCATATCATATTCAAAAGATATTAGAGGCAGTAAATGTTACCCAGTACCAAGCTGGGGGAAAAAGATTGAAGACCTACATGCAGGGATTTCCTAAAAATGCAAACTGCATTTGGCAAGAGGTGAGAAACAGCCTGAGTTTGCAAAAGTTAGTGAATGAAAACCTGCATGGGAATAGAAGCATCACATATCCATGCTCAGAATTTTTCACGTTAAATAAAAATATGAATTTACCAATCAATTTATTCTCTAGACCAGTTCCCGCTTCTGTCTACATCAGAAGCAAACTTAGTAGAATTCAAAAACCAAATAAAACCTCCGACTCCTCCTCCCCCCTCAAAACAAGGGCTTTTTCCAGCCTCACAGAATTCAAAGAAGACAGAAATGAATCCTGACAGCTCTTGTAACAATTCAGTTCCTGTAAGACAGCTGAGCGAGCTAACCTAATCCAGCCCAAGTTGCAGGCGCCTGGTCAGCCAGGCTCCCCACCATCATATTCACTCCCTTTCTTTCCATGAATTATGGCTCTTCAGCTGCCAAAAGCTTTTATTTCTCACTATCCTGAGATGTTCTCAGGATTTAAACCAGCTGAAAACAGAGGAACAGAAATGGAAGAAAAGCTTTCAGCAACAATTTGAGCATCCATTGTATTTTATTCTGGGGATGCAAAGGATACAATGTGAAACGTTATTTAATAGCTAGTATTTTGGATGGCACAACTCTATCAGAATGAGAAAACTATTCCCCACAGTCTTATAGAACCAGTGCAATATTTACTATGGGGAGAAATACATTGTACAGTGAACTCCAAATGCATCCAGATCAGACATCAAGCTCCATCTAAGGAAGATGCTTCGCAGCCTCTCTGGCCAGAGCCCCTTGCTTCAGCCCATTTACAGTACGAATGATTCTCACGTGGTGGAAGTGGAGCAGGACACAAGCACCCTCTCAAAGCAAAGGCACAAAGAATACTGAAGCTTAAAAATCCCCAAGCATCTGCACAGATAAATGCATTCACTACAGTGTTCCCAAGCAGACTCTCTTTGCAAGCTGGTGAGTAGACTGTGGGTAGGTGCACCTACACCCACAGCCTGCACCTTTTATTCCAGTTGCTTAGAAGCACATAGCTGCCCTAGGCCACTTGGAATGAAAACTGCCTTAAGGCTAAGAATGAAGAGAAAAGCCCAACATTAAACAAAAAATACACAGCCATTAAAAATCAATTCTGTGAAGAGTAAGCTTAGAAAAATGAGAGACAATTAATGAAAAGAAAAGAATACTTCATGGTGCTTAAGTGAGTATCAAGCACTGAAGGCATGCTTTGCAATTTTATGCTATGTAAAAATAAATTTGATTTAGTATTTGCTCTAGAAATGTTTTCTTGATTGTCAGCTGGAATCCATGGGGGTCCATGGACTACTTCCAGGATGTTCACAAAAGAAAAGTTGGGAAAACAAGTCTATTGTCAGTAGGCTTGGACAGGGAAAGTCTGTACTACAACTTCAATATGTTTAGGAGGAAAACCAAAAAAGTTTGCAAATTCTAGCTCCATAAAACTATTTTTAGTTATTATGAAGACCAAATATTTAAGGGACTCCTTCCTATAGCGAACAGTTGAAATCAGAGCCCTCATGTCACTTTTATGTAACAGCCTTATTTACAGACCTATTAAAATAACAAGAACACCAGGCAAGGATGCCTCTGTTACCAGCCCTTTAATCTGACCCTGAAGCCACAAAAACTGCTTGTTACCTCTTGACAGAGATTGCATTCTCGTCCATCATTGTTATCCCACTTATGTTTTTATTCCAAGAATATAATGCTACAAAATCCTGTGACCTAAATTCTTCACATGCTACAGACCAATGATCACTGATTCCTGACTAGTTATTGACTACACTGGCGTAAATCTAAATCTCATGGATGTAGTGTAGATTAGCACCCATTAAGTACTAGATAAAAGACATTTTCATACCAGTAATATGTTGAATTTGAAATCTCTAAGTATTTATTTTAGCAAAGCTTACATTTAAAATAATTTTTAATTTAATGAATTTTGATAATCCAGGATGTAAAAAAAAAAAAAACAACAACAAACCCAAAACCTCACTTTGACACTAGATAAGAGAGCAAACAAAGCAAAAAAGGTTTTCCTGTCTCATCATCTCATGAATGGCATAAATCATTCATCAAAATTACAATAGCAAAAAAATAAAAAACAATCAAACAATCATCGGACAACAGGAGGGTTGGGAATGGATTGCACATTTTAAGAAATAGTACAAAGTGCCCTGTCATAGCCATTCCCTTTTTCAGTGCTGCTGTTACTGTCAGTCATTCCATTTTGTGGGGGTGATTTAGGAGTAAGACATTACAGACTTTTATGCCATGTGGATGAAGTCAAGAAAGCTGGTGAGAGGAGCAATGAAGTATGTCTACCATGGCTGTCATGGCTGAAACTAAAACACAAGAGCACTGGGAAGCTGATACATGCAAGGAAACATTTTACTATTTACAATGCACTCACATTTTTATTCTCTGCCTTTTTGGGTATATGCATGAGACAGAGAATTGGAGGTTTGCAGCTGGGTTGCTAATGATACATTGCCTCCCTTTTTCCCTGAGATAGAATTCTTCTAGATGTAACCTGTTTTTTATGCATGGAACCGGAAAATAATATTTAAAAAGTGATGTTACATTACAAATATCTAAGCCAGGAGCCTTTGAAAATTTCCAAGCATTACAGATGTTGATTAGACAGAGATCTTACACATAAGAAAGAGAAACAAAACAGGTTTTCCTCTTCTATTAATACACAGTGCAGTTCCATACATGCTTGTATAAAAACATGCTCAGCTGGTGAGTCTGAGTTCACCAGAGTAATGTGTTCTTCATATACACTACATTTCTGGAAAGCTAACTACTTGAATGCATTCACCTGAAGTTTGAGGTCCATTGCAGAGGTTCTTGTTGAAGGCTAGAGAAAAGCAAAATTGTGTGCAGAAGCTGTATTTCCCTTTAGGCTTCCTGCAAAAGGCACTCTGATCTGCCACCCAACAGGAGTTAGTCCTAACAGACCTCAGCACTGCTGACCTTTGAGTCTGGCAGGCGTCTTCCTATCGTTTTGCCATTTCTTTGCTTCCTATCATCACACCAGGAAAGCTGCCTTACAAGTGACACTGTCCCATTGAGAGTTTGTTAACCTTGTCCAGGAATCAGAGTTATGATTTTAAACAAAAAACTGAAGTGCAAAACTTCAAAGTCAGATTTCCAGCTCAAAGCACCAGGTTTTCCCCCAGAAACGTGCCAACCAGAAGAGCATCCACTTTCCATGTTTCACCATGTTACTGGTTCTCAGAGATGAGCCTCTGCCAGCAACTTCAGTCTGCAATTCCCTATGCTGCCCACACATACCCAGCTACAAACATGCAATTTTGAAAGAAAATTCTATGTTACAAGGCATGTTTACCACTGCTTGTCTTAGTAGAGACGCCTGCCTTTCCTTTCACTCACATGCCCTGCAGCTGGGCACAGAAGAAAAGAAGTAGTCCCCATTATTTCTGTTCAAGGTGATGTTGGCACTTTTAAGTACTCACAGAACAGACATGTCCCAGAAAACCCCACCTCATGCACTGGGCCAAGCATGGTGGGGTCTTCTGTAAAAGTGGTGGTGGGAGGCACAGTGGTGGGAAGTTGTGGGATTTTCTGAGAAATAAGACAGCAATAATTCCTGACATTATTTAAGCACAACACTCTATGGACTCCCCATTTTCTTCCTTGGAGAAACCACACTGATTGCACAATGATGTTAGTGGAGTGGGTACTGGCCACAGGGAAGCTGCTGTGCACCACAATCTGGGTAACTGTGATCACAGCAAAAATATTGTTTCTGTAACAACAGGACCCAGATTGAACGTTCCAAGTTAAAGAGCACAAGTTTCATACAGAAGACAGTAACTGTATCGCTCATTTGCCCCAAATGATTTTGACAGAGTTACCATCTCCCATTGTTACCTCAGAATGGCTTAAAACTCTCCAAACACTCTCCAAGGCTGCTCCCTTTCCATGCCAGTCCTCATGCTCATCCACATGCCCAATGTGAAAACCAGCCTTGCGATGAGAACTGCCTGACTGAATTTGCAAAAGCCACCACCTCCTCCACTGCTGCCTTTGGCCAATTAAATAACAAGCTTTGATTGCCATGACTCGTTCTGGAGAGCTCATTTACATACGTATCTTTAAAATCACAGAGGACATTTGTTGCCCTTCTTCAGGTAAGAGTGGAAGAGTAAACTGTCCTTGTATGGGTGTCCCTGGGTAGCGTTGTGTTTGCCTCCAGGGACGGTGTTGGTGCCGGCAGCAGCACAGCAGGCTGCCATCCTGTACGGTGCAGAGCAGAGCCACTACTGCAGTTGGAGCGCATGCCAGAAAGATTATTCACGCTCCCTGTACCTCATGTATAACTTCCTGATGCTGCACAAAACTATAGCTTTAGGCCTCCAATCTCTCTCAATAGATTAAGAAAGGGTTTGACCGCTCGTGGCTGCTGAGGAAAGGCGGAGAGCCCAAAATAAACACAAGTACTGCAAACTGCTTCTGCTACTGCTAGTTGCAACAATAGAGGAGTCCACCAAAAGAGCTGATTTACAGAGATTGCCTCATGTCAGAGCCAAGAGTCTAAATATGCTGGCTTTTAAGATGCACACACAATCTGTTACGCCAGACTAATTACCAAAACAGAGGCGTATTTGACAGGGACTGCATTAATAAAACAACTCTTGCTGGTGTCAGGCATTTCAGCAGTCTATGTCATGGCTCACACTAAATAAAATACACTGCATCCAAGGAGACACCAACAAGCCACCACCACGTCAGCTACTGTTCACTTACAGCCACACGCCAAAGAAATTACAGTGCTGCAGTTGATAGATTTATGTTCACACTCTTCACGAAGTCACAGAAACTCATGTGCCTGTTTTCTAACAGTCATCTGTGCCTTTAGAAATATTCCCTCGTGTAATTACATGCCGTATGGTACATTATGTGATAACAGAACTTAAAATGGTGACAAGAGAGCTTGTTCAAGCTTAATTGAAAATGTTTTTCACTCCATTTTAAAGACTCACAAATCCGCATAGCAGGTCTTTGGCCTTCTTACAGCTTTGGAGCTGTGGCTTGTCCTGTCTGGAGGAGAAAGATAAATGTCCTCTGAAATTTTGGCCTGTTGGCTGCAAATTCCAATGGAAAATACTTCTATCTTTCTACTTCTTTTCGCAGTGTCTGATTTCCGTTGGGTATCATTTATCTACAAGATGCATACAGAGACCAAACTTTGGCCTATAATTCTAATCCTTTATCCAAAAACTGTGTTGCCCAGGATGGGACACAAGTTGCTGCATGATGATGCAGGAGGAAAGTGAGCAAGCAAGGCAGCAAGATCAGGCAGAGCTTTCTGTCCTTACACATGAATATCAATAGCACAATCTGTGATGAAGGACAGATCAAGCACCTTCCTCCATGCTCTCCAGCTACAAGAGATTTTACTGCAAATATTTAGTAAATGAACAGAAAGAGATCTTCATGAGTTACCTTACAGCCTTCCTAGGCTATCCAACTAAGCTCAAGTCCATATGAAGAAGTACTAAAAGACTGCTAGCTGAATGAGGCACAGTTGAGTGTGCCACTCCAAAGATGTTTTCATCATCTACCCTGCAGAAGTTACATCTGTACCTCCATTCAGTTATAAAAATTTTCTGGAAAAACAAACCTTTATCTCTCTGTATCTTTGACACCATTATACTACATTGAAGAGCAGTTCCACACAGGCTACAGATTAGGACCAAGGGACCTTCCCTAATCCCATGATCACATAAACCAACTTCAGATCATTACGTAGAAATGATAGAGGCACCTGGCAAATCTGATATGTCAGCTCAAGCAAACAGTACTGCTGTGCTGTTTATGTAAATCCCCCAGTTTGACATTATATCACATTCCCTAACTCCACACCAACAGGTCTCTCCTTGTATGTGAAACCCAGAAATGGACATTGCAGTTTAGTTGTCGCCTTCACTTTGAAAGCCTCAAGACTGCTTAATAGTCAATTACAGTACACAGCAATTCCCATTTCCCATGTAAAAGCAGAAGTTTAGTATCAGTTTCTCTGGGTATCCCCAAATTAAAAGATTCAAAGCCCTTTCAGCTTTCATGCCCAGCAATCAATCAGTACAAAGAACAGTCTATTTTTCAACTCTGCCTTTGACATAGGCACTACACAACAGGGAAACTATTTTAAAGGGGCTACAGCTGAATCAGCTTCCAAAGTGCTACTCCAGACTGAAATATTAAAAGGCAATGTAGGCAAAGCTGCATCAGAAGCCAGCAGCCAGCAATATGCATCACGGATTGATTTATCTCAATTAGCATAGCAATTTTCTGCACATTTTGCAAAAAGCACCCATCGGTGTCCCTAAAAATAGGATCAAAACCACCATGCAAATTGTTGTCACAGCTTAAAATGCTAATCAGTTTTTTAAGGACACATCAGCCCATGTGCAGACAGGTTCAATTTAAGGCACATCCATGACCAAGAACTAAAACCCTGAATGAAGAGGTCATCCTGTCTTTGAATCACCAGTCACAAGTCTGACAGTAACAGGAGAAGCAGGTAGCTTTTGGTATAGAGGTCATAGCTATATGTACCTGCCCCAGTCAGTGCTTTTAAATCCAACACACACTGGCTCTTCTACGTACACCTCCTCTTTCCTTTCATGCTTTACTGATCCTTTTTGCTAATCAATCAGAAGAACTAACACTTATATTTTCATCCCTCCTCTTGAGAATGTGGATGAATGATTAAAGCTGCCAGGGTAACCTCTTTGGCATGCATGCCAATAACTCCCCACCTAATAGCCTTTCCTCTGCCTCGATGCCCTGGCCCACTGATGATTACTGCAATCCCTTGAAGTGGTCAAATTGCAGGGCAGACCCCATGGAAACCTATTTAGAGCTGTTCTAGTTCATACCAAAGAATAATGTTTTTAATACAGATTGTTCTTTTTAAAGCCCTACAAAAGCAGCTGTAATCAATCGTAGTGGAAGCACTGCAAACTCCACCAGTTTCAAAAGCCCTATATTGATTCCTTTCCAGCCCATGGATTTCAACAAAATAACCCTATGTGAGGAATCCAGAGTCAACTAACATGAAATCATTTAAATTAAGATCTTTTTGCCATTAGTAGCAAGAATTAGCAATAAACTGTCTCAATCAATTACATTCCTTTTGTATAAACAGGGAAGCCACATATAAAACAACTATATTATTATAGTTACATGAAACATCAATTAAATGTTACCAGCAAAAGTTATGTATGGCAACTGAACTTTGTCAAAGGTGAGGAGGAATTGGACATCACAGTTTAAAGAGCAAGAATTTTCAGTTTGGTCTCACTACTACTCTCTCCACTGTTACAGACTTCTCAGACACAGACAGCAAACACAGACAGCATTGAGAAACCAGGTACATGGTTGAGAGATACCTCTTTGTATCTCACATCCCCAAACAGTAAGACAACAAAGATTACTTTATTGCTCTTTCCAGGTGTCAACTCCCACTCATCTCACTGGTCTCCAAGATTAAGTTGTTGGATTCAGCACTCTGATCCCATCTTACCCAACTGAATTTTTGCTACAGTGGCTTGGTGTTCATTTCCTCTTTGATGCATACAAAGATAAGAAATGAGTTTACTTCACATGGGATAAAACTCCACTCTAATAACTTCTACTATAAAAACAGTTGAGTGAAATCAGAGATAGCGCAGCTTGTACTACCTACATGGCTTCAGAATCAGTCTTCTGTCTGGTACGCCGCCCTTCAGGCATGACTCCCCTCCTTCCACCAGGGAGAAGGAACTAATGCATCACCAACACAAGCCTGCCTGACTCCCCAGTCAAAGATCACAGACAGGCTGGGCTGGGGTGACACAGTCTCCTGCCAGCAGTGCTAGCCAAATTCCTAGCCAAATGGGGCTGAGGCAAGAAGGAAGGATTTTCCCACCTGCCCTCCCTATCTTTGACTTTCCTGACAGCTTCCTGGGGCTTGCAGTTCAGCATCAGACTGGCCTATGGAACCATGTGGACCATTTCTTCTGAAGATATATACAGCCCAGAGCTGTATTCAGAAACTAGATGGATATACCAAACAAAACACCTAAAAGAGAATATCTACTATATTATTAGGAATTTCTCCCCACACAGTTGGACATATCAACTGCACAGCAAGACAAAACAAGGCAGAGCCTTGGTGAGGCAGTCTGCTGTCAGCCTCCATACACACAACTAACATGCATTCATATTCCTGAGAAGAACCAGCTAGCACATGTCTGCTCTTAAAAACCCCCACAAAGGTACTTGGAAAGCATCAAGCTGAAATCATGTGCTAGAAGGTACACTAAAATAGAAGGGCTACTCCACAAGCAGTGGAAAGCTGACTTCTGATTTCCTACATAGGTTCCCTGCTCTGCCACAACCCCAGCTCCTGCTCCTTTGCCCTGTGCTACTGCCTACCTATGAGCTGTGCATATGGATATGGCAGAACACGGATCTAACAACTCTAAAGATGAATATACAGTCATTTCTCAAAATAAAAGTTTAAACTGGAATTACATAAGGAACTAGCTTCAACTAATACATCACTTCTTTTTTATGTTTAAAGCATGGTCAAGAAAGCTGCTGCTTTAATTGAAGTTTTAGTAATAACAATCTCTCCCAATTATCATGAGCAATTACCTTTAATAAAACTGTCTGAAATGAGGTTCACATTGATTACCTTCGGCTGATGTTTTAAAAATAATGCTACATAAAACTAGTAGCAAAAGAACTATGTTTGTAATGAAGGTAAGGATACTTTACACTGTGTTTGATAAATTTACTTCCCTTGATTTACAGGAAAGCAAGCCAAGTAAGTTGTTTGACAGCATTTTTAACAGTCATAGATCTGACTGAAGAGTAAAATACAACAAAGACTCTTAACAGTATGAAGTATCTTCTGACAAAGAACAATTTTTTCTAGCAGTCATACTTTAAATCAGAATTTTACTAGAGGGAATAAAGATTTCAGTATTTCTATAGCCAAACCTCAAATCTTCATATAGACATCCGAGCACCATCAATACAAGGCTAGCAGCACTCTGTAATCTTTACTGCCTTATCAACAGTCTAGAGCTTTTAAAAATCTATATGCCTACAAAACCTCCTGGAGCTGTCACACATTGAGGATTTCACAGAATTATTGACCTGGGCAGCCTCTTTATCCTCACTAAGTTATTTTAAGCAACTTTCTGCCAGCAAGCAAGTCTCTTTGTTAGGCTTTGTCTGTATTATTGCTAAAGCACTGCTTACAATACAGCACAAAATAGGGAGGTACTAAGCAGAAACGAGAAAGAGGTCTGTCAGATTCTCTTTCATTTCTTTTTTTCTCCCCTTTCTTGATATGCTTCTAATACCCTACAGATCATTGCCCTGCTGCCAGGAATCCTTCTATGCAGCTGAGCCACCTTCTGAGAGGGGGCAATGTGAACGCACAGCAGACAAAACAGACCAAATCCATGTATTTTTGGGATCATGCTCTCTAACTTGCCCACTTTCTTTTGCCTACTTTGCACTTCTACACATCTATATCTATCTATCTATCTATTTATATCTTGTAGAGAAATAGAACCTAGCAAGTATGTTTACCCACTGAGTAAGAAAACATATCACCTAGCTTGGGAGATGAGGAAGAGAACAATAAAGAGAGGTAAATTTCTCACACTTCAAACTCAAACCCCAAACACTCTGCTCTATTCTTAAATTCCCTATCAGATAAAGGTCTCCAGCTTGAGGATCAGATTTCCTTGGCATGGTAGAAAAAGCAAATCTCAACCCAATACATATCAGCACCCATCAAAGAGCAATCTCATGGTCTTGTGCAGGCTTGTGCCTGGAGGTATCAACAGAGAAGGCCAGTGCTAGCACAGCAATCTTCCTTGGATGCAACTTATGAACAACCACAGTCATGAAGCCACATCCATCCTTCTACTTTTCTACTTATCAAAAACACTTCTGAGGTGATCCTGTTTGGGGAAGCAACTCTTGCTTGCACTTTTAATTTGAAGCTTCATATCTTGAAAGCTTGTGTGCCCAGTGACCCCTACCACCCCTTGCTGTCATCAGAATTACTAGCACTTACCCTGTTTTAATCCCAGAGAACATTATAAAATCTGTTCAACTGACAGCCTACCCAGACAATATTTAGATTTGATACCAACTTTTGTATCCCCCTTGATAACTACTGTCAGCTGAGGGCCAAGACGTACAGAGGAAGCTGCCAAGGGAGTAATGTAAAAGAAAGAAATTTAAACTTGAATCCACAAAATCTTTGCTAGTGACGTTTTATTTCTAAAAGTGAGATCAACTTTCCTATTTTCTTGTTAAATCTGTACCTTGCAGAGGGAATAGAAAGAATGGATGTTTCTAAGTTATCAATTCTGTAATGCTTATAAGTACCACAGAAACAGCTTCGCAGCAGTGTCTTATGGAAGCAAGTAATTCAGCACTGACATCTCTCTGTTACTTAACATGGTTAAGGGTTGGCAAAAATAGCAGACACAATTATAAGTAACCTGCCAACCCTGTGTTATTCTAGATAAAGCATGGATGTATTCCAATTATCTGCACCTTATTTCCAACAGTTCTACTTCAAAAATACAGCACATAATCTGCTCCATACACCTGCCAATCAAATGGACAAAGTCTCTTAAGTTTTCATTGCAGATATGTCCAAAGCAATTGCATTTAGCAAGGCTATCCCCAGATTAATAACAAAACTTTAATTCAAACCAGGTTTTTTTATCTACAAGCAATAAAAAACGTTGTTACTCTGATGGCATTAGAAAGCTTCTTAGTTCCTGTTTCTGTTTGCTTCAGTAAAACAATCCCTAAGCACTCAGAAACGAAGCAAGCAAAATGGGGTTTCATCAGCCTAAGTGTTAAGATGTCAGCTGCTTAATAGACATGACCTTACACAAACCTGCTCACCTCCCTGGGTTCTGTGAGCTTAAAAAAAATCCAAGGACAAAGAGGGAAGGTGCAAAAACTCTGCTTAGGGAGACCATACAGCAAGACATTCAGACCACTGCAAGACAACCCAGAACAGTTTTGCAATATGACTAGTAAAGTTGCATATGTATAGCTAAGAACCTAGAGGTCAAAGACTGTGTTTCAAATGACAGAAATGCAACATAAAGCAACACTTAAACATACAGCTAGATAGAATAATGCTCCTGCAATGTGATTTTAGTAGAAAGCAAAGAGGAGTTTTCTATCATACAATAATATTTTTTAAGTTCTTCTCAAATCAGACATCTGGATCAAGAATAAACCTCTACTCAGAGGGCAGGGCATGAAGTATGTAAACCAGGTTTCCTCATAAACATACATGAGCAAATTAGATGAAGAAGTTATCAAGAAATACAATTCTGCAAACAATATAAATGGAGGCAGCTTTTTATGGCATGATGGGAAGAAGAATGTAGGGAGGCTATTGCAACATGTTACATCCTGAAAGAATGAAAGAATCACTTGATTTTCCTTTGACCACATGTAAGAGATCAGAAAGACACTTTCACATGCCATTCCCAGGGACAACAATTGAAGGAAGGCAGATGATGACCCAAGAAGAATTTGAGAACTGAGGTGAAGACAATTTCTGCTGAAAATTAAAGTTATGTCAGCAGCTGATGTCTCTTCTTAAAAGTCACTCACAAGTTCATTCAACTACATAATGACATGACAAATAAAGACTATTAAGCAGAGGAACACAATACCTACTGGCATATTGATAAAGTAGACTCATCAGCTCATTTAATTTCTTTAAAAAACATGAGTCTGTACTGGACACATCCCACCAAAACTAATGATACTTGTCCAGTGAAAGCTGCACTTCTCTTTCAGAAAAAAAACTGGCTTATTGAGATATCCTGGCACCTTGAGAGTTTGCTGTGCTGAAACTGCTCATCTCACAGCCTGACAGAGCAGGAGCCCACCCAGAGACCAAAGGTCCCCAACCAGATCCTGACAGGGCCTGTCCTTCCTCCATTAATCACATGTCCACATACATATGCCCATGGAGCACTCCCTGAGAAGCCTCTGATGGGCTGGGAGAGCTGATGACTAATGGCTTACAACTCACATGGATGCAACCAAAAGGCTTAACAAGCCTCCATTTCATTAAGTTAGTCTGAAAGGGGGAAAAAACGAACGGTTATGAAGAATGCCACCAAAAAAAGCGACATAAAACAGCACAAAGCTGTGCTGTGATGCCTCAGCTCCCAATTACCAGTGTGAGGGCAGGGTCAGGAGGCCTAGATGCCTCCCAGAAAGGCAGGAATCACTCTTTACTTTCTGTCCAGACACCATGTCATTCATGAGCCCATTTACTATTTTAAAAAGAAAGATCAAGCCATGTTCTGCAGGTTTAGTATTTCTGAAATCTGCTTTGGTGGTCACAGGCCACAGAGCAGGAGGGAGAGAAAAAGGTCTGTCCCACCTGCTCCTCTGCCCATAGCACCGGCAGCCACTGGCCCTGGGAATGCTGCTGCTCCTCCCGCACACCATCTCAGCAGCCACCAGCTCCAGGCAGGCAGCAAACAGCACTGAGAGCCAAAAGCAACCCTCCAGGCAAGCCACAGCCTGCTTTTACAGACAATGAGGTGTTTTCTTCGTTGCTTTCCCAGTAGGGCTGGTTTGAAGTGGTACACCATTTGCATTCAGAGAGAAAAACCTCATTTTGTCATCAGAAAGCTGGGGAGAAATTTTCACTGAGCTATCCCCGGGCATGTGCCCACTGGACACTAATTTGCCCATGCTTACTTTGTGCCAGATCTGATGCAAGCCCAGCTAGCACTGGCCAGCCAACAGGGTCTGGTTTTTTTGAAACCATTTTGTGAGGACGAGAGAGAGCTGTATTGTTTCCCTCTCTGTGTTTATTACAGCCACAATTCTGAGATAGCACAAAGTGGAAAGCACTTGGGTTTGGAATAGCCAACTGCGGAGCCTTAGCACTTGCTGAAACAAAGGAGAAAAGTGGCACTTAAAGATTTGACCTCAAAACTTTAGTGCATACAGTCTGTATGTTGAAGGATGGGTGCAATAGTATTCCTTTTTTTTTCTCTTTTCTTTTTTAAACCAATACATGAGATTCAAACAAAGGGATAGTTTAGGATACCTCACGCCACTGCTCCACCTTATACTATCTTAGGAAATTAACATCCATTATTGATTTATAAACAGGATATGTAGTATCCTACATATCCTATGATATCCTATTATCAATATATGATCGGCCCTATCATCTGTAAATTAAAGCTCATGTTCACTGAAGTTGCTAAGAGGAGCAAGTTTCTCCCTCACTTTCAAGTGTACTCCATTAGATCACGCAGCTGAAGGTTTCCATCTTGCTGGAGAAGACCGTCATTCCTGACATTATGTAGCGTTCAAGAAGTCGAACAGATTAAATGGATATCTGCATTTCCAGTCTGCTATAAAAGTAGTTTAAAACCAAGCAGTGTTTAAACAGTAAAACTGCCTGCAATTGCTGCTCTATAATCTGTGAGAAATCAATTGCAATGTTGAGCTTCCATTACTGCTTCTCTGCAAGTAGATGGAAAAATTTCCAGGGCACACATTTCTTGTTTATACCCCAGCACTAAAGAGGAATTAAACACAGATTCAGTCTGCATTCACAGTGATCCTGGCACACATCAAGTCTCAGGCTTGTATTTTCAAAGCAAAGCACAGAAAGTACAGTGAAACCTCCAGTTATGGCAGCTATTTGGCATTTTACTTCCCCTCGGAATGTATCATTGTGATAAATACCCTGAGGACTTGCCAAAGCAAAGCAGAGTATCCCATCAGAGCCCTTATCCTCAAGCTCTTTGAAGCCCTCAGAAGAGAGGTGCTCAGAGAAGAGTACAGGATGCAGCTGCAGTCCTGTGCCACCAATGGAGTCTGGCTGCTCCGACTGGAAGCCAACACAAGCAACAGCATCAAACTCAACATCTTTTTCAGACTTGTTGCTTGATGTTGTAATGACTGTGGAATTAAGGCACTGTTGTTGGGGATTCAAAGGCTTACTTATTTTAAGTGTAATCTGTGTTGACATATTTTGGTTAAAATGGAAGTACCTCTTGTTCTGAGGGAGCTACACGGACACTGCCAGCACTGTGCAGCTGACATCCCTGCTCAAGAAAACTGAAGGTGTTTCCACTTAAGCAGGGGAAGGCCAAGAAGATGTGGGCACTCTGGCCCAGGTATGGGATTCAGGTTGGAGTGAGGCCAAAGCTAAAGCCAGGTAGCTCCCAGAGGCTCAGCACACCTTGTGACAGGATCATGCCTTGGATTACCCTGCTTCCTCTGCCATCCCTCTTACGCAAGAGATGGCTTCCAGAGTGGATTAACATTTATCATCTTTTCATGTTCCTTTTTTCTGTTGTGCACAGGTTGTTACACAGTTCTCTCTGACATGGTATAGAAACATATGACTAACATCCACCACTTGTTTGCCCCCTTTACCCCCGCCCCAAAGCCAGGTTTAACGTGACAGAGCCCCTTGCTTTATCTAAACTGAGCAGACAGGTTGTATCACAAATGCACTGGTTACATCATTCAGTTTAGTGCAGCAAAATTGAAACAGTTCTCCATAACAATGTTTGAATTCGCACCTCTCAGCTGCCAACTAGTTTAAAGGCAGCTCTTGCCCCACGTATTTACTCATGAATAAATCCTGAGTGTCTATCAAGTGCCCATCATGGCAGCTGGTCAGGACCAGGAGCCCAGGAGAAGGGCACCGCCCCTCACTCAGCTCTGCTGCTGACTGCAGCCACTTAGCCTTGCAGGTGTCTCCTACTTGGGCTGAGGGTTTCAGCTGGCCTGATAAAAACTGCCACAGCCTTGAAACATAACATCAGTCTTGGATGAAACCTGAAGTATTTTTCTGGTGTTACCTGCATTTACTTCTACTCTCTGTCCTGCTTGGCACAGGGAGACAAAGGATCAAAGTGAGTCCCTGAGGACTCACATGCACATTCCCTTTCCTCTCAGTACCTATTTACAATTAGATCTAATCGTTATAAATTGACTTCACTTGAAATTTTGAATCCACTGGCCCCATGCTGGATTATCCAATCAGAGCTTTAATACAGCAGCAGTCTCAGACGAGGTGGGAAGACAGTCACTGTGTATTTCAAGCACCTAACTTTATTTCAATTCAGAGTAGCTAAATTTAGTGCCAAAAGGTCCTTCTACAGATCAGTGAAGAGAGGTGTATTTCTCCAGGGGGCTGTTCACAGTCCTGATTTGATGTGTGATTTTAGACTCCTCAGTTAACAGCTGAACAGTCTTTCCAACACATGTTAAGCAAAGGGAATCAGCCTCTGACTGAAATGGCAGCTATACCATCAGATTCCAGTAGGTCTGAATGAGTTTTGGAAGAAAGCAGTAGAGAGGCACATTGCAAAACCAGCAGATCATCTGCAACTTCCAAGGGAACCATTACTGTGACAACAATGCATTTATGAGGCTTGGAAAGGAATCTCAGTATCTCAGAAGTGCCATAACGTGCGCTGATAAAAACCTAAACTCCACGACTTCAGGTTGCAGGCACCTATTTGTGCAACTGATGGTTCCAGAAAGAGACCTCTGTTCATTTGTACTGACACAGTATAACCCAACCAAGTAGGTGACTATCCCCGGACTGGGGCAGCAGGTACTCATTTCTCTGGACACTTTATAAGGAAAGGGGAAACAAAGCAACAACAGCGTAACTCCTGACTGCAGCACTCTTTCAGCAAGAAGTTGTATTTCTCTGGCCATGTACAACACAGCAGCTATTTCAGCTGTACAAGCACCCAGACATCACTGCCATGAAACTAAATGTGTGGACCTGGCTGTATAGAAAACCAATTCTGCTGACTAATTAGCACAGTATTATGTGCCAAAAAATTCTTCCAGGTAAACTTTTTACCTCTTCCTATGCTGCTTACAGTCACTTGATGACTGCTCTGAAAGTTACGTTGTTTCACACTCGGAGAACTGCCACTGTCCCCTGGTTGTTAATTCTGCCCTGTACAGTCATTAAATGAATAGTAACATATATCCGATCCGTTCTCAATGCCATCCAGTGTGTAGAGGAGAATGCACGCTGAACATAATGCTTTAGAAAAAGGATTTTCTATGTGCCACTCTGAAGAATGGAAACCACAGGAGTAGCTGCACTGCAATACAGTAATTGAAACCCACGAGATACACTATTCAGACTTCCGCTATCCCGGAAGGATGTAATGGTTTGTAAAACTTCCAGATTGTGTATTTTACTTTATCTTCTCATGCACAGTGACAATGAAGTGTAATCTATCAGGGCTTAAAATTAAACATCCTGTATCTATCACGCCATGGGACAGAAACCAGTCAAACCAGTTCAAAATTCACAGTTCTCTTCTATGCAAAAGAGCATTCTATACCTATCAGTTACAGATTTGCACAAAAATTGACCTAAGGCCAACCTCTAAAAGTGAGTTGTGCATATGTTAAAAAATGCTTGAAGTTTCTGGTAATTATTCTATCTGCAGACAGTAAGAATCTATTCCCTCAACATAAGCCAGCGCTCCAGTTGCTACTCCTGTGCCACCTTCTCCTCTTTTGAGCCAGACTATTAACAAATGCCGATACAGTATGAAAACCCCCTAAGGACACCTGCAGATAATGCATTTACAAACAATGGTGTCCTGGTCAGCAAGATGAAATTACCTTACAGTGGCTTAGAGAACCTTCCCAGAGGGACATATTGTCCTAATGTAATAGGAGGCTGTGGGAACAAACAAGGCGAGAACCAAACAAGACAATTACACAAAAGCAACTTCCCAGCTAAAGTCTGAGAGGCAATTACAGGATATTGGCGTGCTTCCTGGCCCCAAGCTGAAGTACCATCTCTGTTTATCAGTGATAGGGGAAAAGAAAAAGAGAAAAAGAACCAACAAGCATGGAGAATTTAAAACCCACTCCTAGAGAGCCCAAAGCGCCCAGAGGGCCAGGCTTAAAGTGAGTTGTTCAGCTCCAAAGACACATACTTTTAAGGCAGGCATTTGCCTTGAGCTCAGTGCCCAAAATCCTACTCTAATCAGTGGAAATCTAGTCACTGTGGCCAGGGGAGCTCTCTTGAGCTTCCTAAACACATGCACATAGCATTGCTTCTGATGCTTCGGACGTTCTGCCTTGCTCCCAGCTCCTGCTCCACATGAACATGTGCCTCCTGCAGGTCCCATCACACCTTCCAGGACTGGACTGCGCAGACCACCTCCCAGTGCCAGAAGGAATCTCAAAATGTCACAAAAAGTTAAGATCAATTGTCCTCCTCCTCTGTTCTGCTGGAATTTCAGGCAGAGGAGGCTATTTAGAAACTGGGGCTGGTCTGTGGCATACAACAGAGAAGACCCCGAATGAAGGTTGCAGAGATGCCTGAAACACTTCTGGAATGCTCAGCTTTGTAACAAAAACAAGGTTTCGCTTATTACTCTTCAGTGACAGCAACTCCTGCACAGTAAGGCAGCCTTTGGAGAGCCAAATCCCTGGACACTCCTCAGGGTAGCAGACATCAATCCAGACTTCTGTATCCGATGTGATAGATGATTACACAGGATAAAAGAATTACGCTCATAATTCTTCTTCCTCTTAGGTTGCCTTTTTTAGCTAAAAATGCCAAGCACAGAAAAAGAAAGTTTACAAATTTTCAAAGCTAAACAACTTGTTGCTCATAGAAGTGAGAAGAACACTATTGTCTTTTAACACAAATCTATCAGACAAATTTTCTAACTAGAGAACCAAGAACCCCAATCTTTGCCGTTCTCATCACAACTTAAGAGTTGCTTGAACTGGTTCTTGCTGCTGTAGGGAAGACCTTGAGTATCTGTGATAGCTCCTGTACCAGTGAAGGGGCACATCTAAGTCATCCCTGCTGAGCTTTCCTATAGACCACTCGAGTTCCCCTCATCTGCTGCTGCCTCTGACACATCTGTGTCACATGCTGTGGGAGTGTAGGCTGCTACAACACCCACAGCTTCTGGCAGCAGGAAAACCCTCCTCTCCTTTGTCATAGTGAAAAATCTAACAATGGCATGGCAGGAAAGAGGAGGGCACCTTTGTTGCCAGGGTTGTGCTGTCCTGGCTCCGCAGTAAGAGATCAGTATTCTCTCCAGCCTGGATTCCACAACTACACAGAAAATAATTTTTGGTCCTACACCTGTGGACATATAGCTATGAGGTGATTTGCACAGATTTACATGTAGCTTTTCAGCCATTCTCAGTTACACGGTCCCTTTGCAAAACTAAAGTAAGTCCTCTAAGGGCATTAAAAAGGACTTGCAGGCTGCAGTCCTGAGCTGGATCTTATATGAGATGGGCAGCTGAACACAGCAAAGGGAAGCATTACCAGTTGCCTGTGTGAAAACACATGCAGACCTTCTACTTCCAGAGTTTCCCATTGTACAGATCACCAGCTGTATTTATACAGACATTAGCAGAAAGTCTTGGTGAACATCTCACTCTTTTTTTTTTCAAGGCCAGAAAGACAGGTCCAGGCAGAATTTGCACAGACTGATGCATTATTACTGATGTTTTCCTCCTGGCTGGATTAAGCCACAAATGGGCCAGACAGGAGAGTTGATAGTAGCTCTCCCCTCCTCATCAACATGGTGATGAAAGCTTCAAATAAGCCTTCCAAAATAAATCCTACTGCAGCATTTTTAGGGTACAGGCACACCCCAAAACTTCATAAACCAACAAGAGGGCTTTTGTTCTCTTGATTGAATTCCAAGCATTTCAGAGCACTCCACTAAAGACCAACCAGAAAGGCTACCTATTTCCTTCCTTTCCAGGCTTTCAAAAACACTAGCAATGGTATTCTTCTTCAACCATAAATCAGACTCCCTACTAACACGCTGCAGCATGGTATGCAGAACTTAATTAGTAGAGGCAGTCAAAAAATACTAAATAAATGCATGACTGTATTTCATAGTGCACTTACTTCTACTAAAAATAGGCATTTTGCCTTATTGCAATAATTCTAAGAGATAAAAACACATTTTTAGAAAAAAAATAAAGCTACATACACACAACATAAACACACTCAACCCCCCCCTCACAAAATCCAAACACCATCAAGAAAGGACATGTCCCAGAATTTAGCCTCATAGGCTTGAGGCCTGTGATTCAGTTAAACATAGGAGCAATTAACTTTCGTGCAAGTAACATGTAGGCTTTACTGCATATATAACTAGGAAGCCTTGACAGCTTCCTACAGAATAGCCATTTCCACAAGGGCTTTTAATTTCTTTTAAATACAAGTACCTCTTGTGAGGAACAGAAAACAATAAACAAACTCCTCACAATAGCCTGAGGATCACAACACAGGCTGGAGGGGGAGGAGGGGAAGGGCTAGGAGACAGAGGTCTTTTTTTTTTTTAATCATTATTAGAAATTTAGAAAACTTGCATTTATTTCCAAATTTCCTTGATCTTCACATGAGGCATGGTTGCTGCAATAACAAGTCACAGGTAACTAGAAGTCATTAGCAGGCTGCTTACTGTGTGTTCTGTCCTTTTAAGGCAGAAAACATGTTCCAAGCTTAAAGTTGCTCGATGAACTCTATTATCTGGGCCTAAAATTTTTCCTTTGTGAAGGAAGACATCATCTAGATGTTTCTACTGTTTTCAAGTACACAGGCAAGATTTATTTATCTGTGTCTTCCTGATACAGCCTTGAACACCAGTAGCATGAAATCAAATGTCTCTTACTTTAGAAAGGAATGGGCATTATTTTCAAAATGCATACAGCATAAGTACCATGCATAAATTTAGACTTACTTATTTGGGGTAACTTTCCCCAACAACAAAATCCTAAGGCTGCCTCTGACAACAGGGAAAAAAACATCTTTATTTTATTGAAACTACTGAGAGATGTCCCCTCTTCAGCACCTGTAATGAAACCCACCGTGCTGATTTTGGCTCAGGTACAGTTTACTTTCTTCACAGGGGCTGGTATGGGCTGTGTTTTGGATTTGGAACACAGGGTTGATCATACGGTGATATTTTGTTATTGTTGAGCAGTGCTTACACACAGCCAAGGCCTTTTCTGATTTTCATACTGCCATGCTGGCAAGGAAGCTGGGAATGAGTGGGAAGCTGGGAGGAGACACAGCTGGGACAGGTGATCCAAATTGACCAAAGGGATATTCCAGACTACATGACATCATGTTCACTATATAAAGTGAAGGGAAGAAGGAGGAAGAGGGAGATGTTTGGAGTGATGACGTTTGTCTTCCCAGGTCACCATTACGCATGATGGAGCCCTGCTTTCCTGGAAATGGTTAAACACTTGCCTGCCCATAGGAAGCAGTGAATGAATTCCTTGTTTTGTTTTGCTTGTGTGCATGACTTTTGCTTTCCCTACTAAAGTGTCTGTATCTCCACACACAGGCCTTCTGGCTTTTAGCCCCCTGATCCCCTCCCCGATCCTGCTGGTGGGAGAGTGAGCAAGTGGCTGTGTGGTCCTTAGTGGTTGGCTGGGGTTAAACACATGTGTGGGCTGAATCCAAAGGCACAAGTAATATTAGTGCCCTTGGAGAAGTAGCCTGAAATTACGGGAACCTGTTCTTGACAATCACTAATGAGAGAGAAGAAAAGCTCAGGCTTTAGCATATTTCTCTAAGGTTACAGGTTGCTGAAACACTGAAGCCAAACTAGAGTGATCCTTTTTCCCATTCAGAAATAATTAAATCACATTAGAAAAAAAAATTAGAGCAGAGGTAGCCTACAAACCTATCTTTTATATTGGACAGTAATTGAAAAAGATACAAACCAAATAAGTTTAGGAAAACATTAACTTTAATAATACTGTGAAAATCCACAGCCAGTAAAACAATCATCCACATCTGATACTTATTTATTACATGCCTTAAGTGAAACTGAATATCTAGCTCAAGGGAATCCTTGCTTAAAAATTAAACATAAATAAACTGTAGCACCATAAGCCTCCATGATTTAAAGGCAATGTTCTTAAGTACAGTCATGAAACAAAAGTTATACTTTAGCATCTCATCCGAGATTGCATTTAGAAAGAGATGCCATTAGAGGAACAAATCTATTAGCAGAGAATGCAGCAATTCCTGCCAAGCTGTTTGATAGAAACCAGGCACTGATATAACCTAATCTGAACAACTTCCCATTACCAATACCACTTCCTAAAAGGAAGGAATTAAGGTTGAAGGGTTCTCACAGCAGCTGCTGCAATTCACTACCCAAGCAAAGCGAATCTAGCAGAATTCCTTTTCTAAAATGGTCATCCTGAGATGTCTTTCCAAATCACAATTATTTAATGCTCCTTAACAGAGAAGGACTCATAGCATACTACAGAATTTGAAGTAAATTAGATGTTTACTTTTTACAGGCGCTCAATGGGATTTGTTATCCAGTCCCCTCTTCTTTTACCTTAGCTCTTGGCCATGCTGAAGGCAGCAGTGCTGTCACTTCTGGTTTAGATAAAGAGACCTCAGTGCTCGCTCAGTGCTGTGGTGAGAAATATTCTGACACAGCACGGATCCGTATTTTTATCTTTCCGCAATCTCATTGAAGACTACGGCTTTCTTTTACACAGGTGAACTATCAAGTTCTAGCAAGGAGACTGTAACACTGAGCTCTCAGTACTCACCTCTCTTGAAACTCAGATTACCAAGAAAAAAAATACTCCCCTCTTATTAGCCTTTTATTATGAAATAGCTATTCATAGATTCCTGAAATACCTGCAATTCTTCTCATTCGCTACGAAGAAACTTATAAAGCTTAATGAATTGCAGAAACATTATACACTAACAAAGGCAAGATGCTTCAACAAACAGGAGGAATGCCCACTCAGCATCACACAACAGTGAAAAAAATTATATAGAAAGTTAAAGATATTAAAAAAGGTATATTTTATAAAAACTTCCGACAGAATATATGTAAAGGATATAGAAAGAGAAAACCAATTTATAATGTAATTTATACTTTCTAAAATTGAACAGTAGAAAGTGAGTTATATGAAGAGAATTAAAAATAGGAGACTATGGTAAAATAGTGTTGTTTTGTACAAACATATCATAAACTATAAATTATAGTTTCCTTGTCGAGTTCTTCAAAAGGCCGTTGAAGCAGTGTGAGGTGACATGCCAACAGAAATCCCACACTGCAGACTACACTGTCCTCACACAACACCTTTTTTGAGGTGTATTACCACAGTATATCTGAGAGAGCTCCAGAGTTGAAGCTTCACTTGGAAAAGGGGAGGGGGGAAAACCTCCTCTGAATATTTTGCTTTAATCAGCATTACATGAGCAAGTGTCACACACCTTGAAGGAGAAACACAGGTCATACCTACTGCTGGCACCAGCTAAGTCACTGCACCACTACAATTCAGAAACTCACTTCCCCAAGAGTCACACACAAAGCAGGCCTGCTGGAATTTCTATCAAATGAAGCAGAGCTGCCAAAAACAAGAAGCATTTTGCCATGTAGCCTACACCTTTACTTCTACCTTCCAAGACACCACTGTCCCTCTGCTGCTGGCAAGGCATCCTCAGGAGGAGAGCAGCCCTCCCCCTCCCAGGACAGACCTGTCCATGGGAGCAGCAGGCACCACAGCAGCACCTCACACACTCCGGCCAGGGTTTGCTGTGTCACCTGCGAGAGCCCGGCCACGGTTTGCTGCCTCCTGGCTACTCCTCAGTCAGGAGGAAGGCCTCTAACAGACAGTGAAAGACATCTCATGTGAGCTCTAAGGCTGAAGTGGTATGAGAAAAATGAAGCAAGATAAGAAGGAAAGGATATACTAGGGCAGGTGTAGTAAAGGGGTTATTTCCCAGTATAGCTTCTCTTCAATAAAGTACCTCGAATTTTACAGTAGCAAAAGCAACTTAGTAGCAAAAATGAGTGACAAAGATTGAGCAACTGGAGAAACAAAACATGATGAATCAAACTGTGATTGTGGAAAGGCAGCTTTTCATTGCTAATACACCCCAAGAGGATAAATTATGGTGAAAGTCCTATTACATAAAAATTCAGCCACCTGGGAATTCAAACAGTTAGCAGCCAGATCTATTTTTAATCACATTCATCTGCCAGGCCTAACAGCAGAACGGGAAGGATTTGACAAAGCCAAATCCTCTGAAACGGAACAGAACTGACTACAGGCTTTGGAGGTACGACCTTACTTCACGCACTGCATGGTTTATGTGCCTACAAATCCTGCCAGCTCCCCAGTCTGGGGGCAGAACAACCAGCTTTGGAGGAACATAGGAGTGAGCACAGTTTCTAACACACTCTTCACTCCAGTAATCTAGAGCTCATCAGTGCCTGATCTACATGGGACATGCCACCAAAGCTTCTCTGGCAGGAAACAAATCAGAAATATAAACAACTTCCACGGACAGTGAGTAGCTAAGAGCAGAATTAAGGCCGCAGTCCATGTGTCACACGTGGCATGGACTTCGGAGCACCCACTCTGCAACACTGCTGAGGTTCACATGCACCAGTACCTACACCTGGTATGAGTTGGCCAACTGAACGCTAGACCAAAGTCTACACTGCAGATTCCCAGATGCTACAATGCAATTCCAGCCCTTGCAATCATTCACTGCTTCTGCCCTGAGGAATATCCTCAAGCACAAGCAAGGCAGTGGCCATCCAAAAGCCTGAGCTTCAGCCAGGCCCAGGCTACAGTTCCAGAGACAAGCAAGATCCCTACGCTGCTTAGTAACTTGAGTTTGGGGCAGGGGTGAGAGGATCCAGAAAGAGAGAAGAGCAGGCAACTGCCAGTTACCAAGTAAGAAAAACATGACTACTTCACAATACTTAGCAAGGAGAGCTTGGGATGGAAAGTCTTACTTAACTGAAATAGGAACATCACACATGTGTTGTGCTTCAGTCACACGCAGAAACAGCAGGCTAACAGAATTGCACAGGCAATGACAACCACCGGTGTCCTTCATGTGAAGCAAAGGAGAATCATCCTTTCTTCCAGTTAGCACGGTGGAAAATTGTTAAGACTCACAGAGTCCTGTCATTTCAATTTCCTCTCTGGAGGGCTGACCAAAATAAGTGAGCCACTTGTACAGCACTTTCTTCTAGAGTTACTCATCTTTTCCACTGAGACAATTCTACGTTTGTCTGCAGTGATCTACATCCCCCCTCTCAGCTGCATTCCTAACTTTAACTGCGAAACACAGCATGTAAACTGCCTTTGGTATACAAAATTTGATTTATTTTCTATTTTTAAAAAAGGCAACAGTTCCTAGGACAAACTTGCAAGGCTGCCAGCTGCCTCTTCTCTGCATTTGTCAGCTCTTCCTGTTCAGTCTGCTCCTCTCAATGCAACACTTGTGAGTTTGACTTAATTCTGTCTTTTTGCTGCGATACAATACTGAATCAAGCAACCTGTGCAGTGTTAGTCCAAGTGTTTATGCCATCCTATGCTTATACTGAATTTTGTACCATTCTCTCCTCCCTCCGGAGCACTAAAATTGCTTATGTTACTTTTTAAGTTCATAAATACATTAACAAATCTCCAGCAGACAAGAGCATGCTCTTGTCTGTCTTTGGTCAATCCAAAACTGTGAGAACACTTCATGGAGTGTTTTAATGAGGCAAACACTCCAAGGAATACACTTGGTCAGTCTTGGCCCAGTACCCTGCTATCACTTTTGGATTAGGGCTTGCACCTGTGACTCTGAACTTGGACATTTATCAGATGGCTCCACGCATGCCTCACTTCATGTACAACAGTAAGTCCCACCAGGGACCCCATCTGGGCTTGCTCATTGTGCTTAACTTAGAGCATGTGCTTAAGTCATGGATTGCATCTGATTTGCGCTTTTTTTCATTATTTTTAATTCATGCTCTAAAGGACCGCTCTGAAAATACAAGTACTCTTTATTTTTTGTTTTATTTACTTATTTACAACTCCAAAATACTTAAGGGCACCATACTTGAAGCCCCTACAATCTTTTATTTGATACCATTAATAATTGAAAGGTCCTAAAAAAATGATACAGCTACAAGAGCAACAAAAGAATAACACCTGGGATCTATCTAACCTGAACATCACCACCAGCCTCCCCAGACAGTATCTACTACACATATCCAACATGAGGCCCAGATGGAGCCCAGCTTATACCTGTCACAACACGAATTCTATCATAGTTGCACAAAGTTTTAATTAAAGGTCAACAATCACCAGAAGCTGAAGAGATACAAGTGAGGTGATGGATCAACCAGTATTTAGTGTTACACAGCCAAAAGACTTTTTTTCAGTAGCATCTGGTAGAGACTAGGGTTGTCCTAAATCCCAGCAAAACAAAGACCATCATCCAGCAAAGCAAAACACATGCACTAATAGATGTGGACTCCTGCAACAAGGAATCTCTGCCATCTCAACCTCTCTCCTTTCATGACTGAAATACTCAAGCCTCCTAATTTATCTCAGCTTCAGCTACTGATACCATGTGGCCAAGCCATGGTCCCTGGCCCACAGGCAGACCACACGATGCTTTTAGCCCATGTGGCCATGACATGTCAATGGCAGGGCCACCCAGACCCTCTGGCGTGGGAGGAGAAAAGGTTCAGGGATCATGGAGCAGTGTGGGGCTCCCAGCCACACGCCCAGCTCATCTGCTCCCCAGCAGCAACATAGATGGCAGCAGAACCAGGGAGCCTTCAGGCCACCTCAGCCCTCCTGCACCTCTGCAGAGGTGACACAGCAGGCTTGGGGCACCAGCCCCAGGGGAAGCGAGTGACTGGGCTCAGAGAAGGCTATCCACCCCGCTTTTGGCACTGGGGACATACTTGGGAGATTAAGATAGTCACAATTCGCTGAATCCCATTTGATGGTTCAAGCATCCACTTAATTTGGGGCTTAACTTCCTTAAGCCATAACCATGAAACAGTCAACACTTGTTTGCATTCATCAAAGTCATTGATGGATACCAAGCATGATCAAAGCACTTTCCTTTCCTATATAAATGAAGTTCTGCTAAATCTACATCCTATGTGCACACAGAGATACAGCTACAAAAAACAACTTGGAAGAGAGAGCTGTGAGCATGTAAAGAACTACTTGGGGTTTTTTTTTTAGGTTTGGTTGGGGTTTTTTTAAGAATCACTGGTGAAGCCTATTTTAAGAAAATCTCTTTTCAAAGTCGTTGTAATGAATGAGGAATTCTGTGTGCTTGTCACTATGCACCTATACAGGACATACTTCAAAGTGTTTCTTCTTCGCTGAGAAACCACCTAAACTTCTCTCTTTCTCTGACACACTGTATTGTTTCATTTGTTTGTATTTGTGGTGGGGTTTTTTTTGTATTCTGGAATAAGATCTCCAATTCCTGCAACACAAACTTCACTGAAGTCAATGGCATTTGAGTAGGTAAAACCAAGAGTAAAAGCAATAAAATCCTATTTTCTTAATAGAAATTAATAAATACCCTAGTAAATTTTGTTTAGAAGTAGACAAGGTAAAGGTAACATGAACTACTTTATGCTGTGGTTCTCTAATACTCAACCACTGAGCACCATCTTGATCCAAACTTTGTTTTTGCTGGCAGTAACTGGTGACACTGATGTGATGGAGGGGAAGAAACAAATACTGGTTTGTGGAAAAGAGGGAAGGAAGGAAAAGACATTGCACAGCAGTTATACAGCTTACAAAACTCCTTTTTCCTATACAAATTCAGAACATAATCATGTTCTATAAAGTTTCAATCAATGTTTCTTCCTCCAAAGAATATAGGAAAGTTGAGGCTTATTCACTTCTACAACTCCTTGCGTTCAGCCAAGACAACATCAGGTTAGGTTTCTTCCCAGCTTAAGTGGCTGCAAGGTTGGCTTTCACTTTCCCAAAACCAGAGGCGACCCTGCGGGCTCCGGTGAGGCTGCCAAGCTGTCCATGTCATCCTTAGGATGCCCTTCTCATTGTGCCCAGGACAGAAGAGTCTGAGCTGCGAAGAGGCCCACGACAGCAGGCACTGCAGCCCCATTCACCCACGGCATGCTCAAGAAGGAGCCACTGCCATTTACTGTACTGCACAAATGCCTACGAGCTACAGGATGAATTATGCATTTGGGATAGCACTGGTTTCTATTTTTGCGGTGCTGAGACAGCCATGGGCAGCTGGAGGACTGAACTCTATTTTCTTCAGAGCAAACAACTTAAAATATTGTAAGTTTGTTGCCTGAGGGCAAATAGCCTATGCTATTAAACAAGAACCTTTTCACTTTGTTATGAGAGTTTCTAATTTAACGTAACTGGGGTAATGGGTAGCCAATTTTAAGCGTGTGGTTTGTTTTAAATACTAACTCTGGTGGTACATAAGGCTTCATTCAAAGGATAAGTTCAGCTGCACAGTGACAGTTTAGAAAACAAATGTAATGCAGTGGAGAACTGTACTGTAATTACACCCTTGGAAGTTACTTTTAATCCTCAAAGTTTCATATGCTGAGGTCTCTTTAAAAAAAATAAATAAAACCTCACACAGAACACACTGATTGAAAAGGAAATTAATATAGCATTTAATGTTCCTTATAGAAAATTGCTAAGAAGTATTGACATTTTTGTATGGTAAAAGTATATAAATAAACCTGGCTCTGTAATCCAGGCAGATCATGATGATATGTGACAATTCCTGAACTGCTAGGCAATAGAAACTTTACATTTGAAAAAGTGAAGTCCTTAATTCTGCAACAAACTGCCACTTAATGCATCAGCAAAATACCACTTACCAATAGTTTCTTTTCAAAAAACCCAGCAGCACACCCCAAGTTGTTGACTGAGGCTAGATTACCACGCTGTCACTGATCATAGTCAAATCAGTTCAAAATTTTGGGGCAGATCTTTTCTTTCGCTGTGTTTGTACCTAGTCTGTCGTTTCTTAACAAACAAACAAATACAATACTGGTCAGTTCTTTCTGGCTCCCCTTTGTCCTGCCTTTCATATATAAATGGAGTTTTGCCTTTGCTATCAAACAGCCATAATGCATACAAATGAATCACTCTTTTCCTGTCCTGCAGAAAATCCTGTCCCCTCCAGCCTGAAGTCTACATTCATTAACATGGTTCACAATGTCCTGGAAAATGGTATCTGTATTACACCCAGACTTGTCATTTTCCAACACTAAGGATGAACATCAATCCCAAATCACCTCATACTTTATTTCAGTACTGCCTTCCTACTTGCCTCTCCACAAAGACTCTCTCATCCTAAAAAGACACCTGTCAATTCTGGATGCTTAAGCTTCAGAGATGAGTCTCTTGACATTTAAAAACAGATTTTAAAAGGAAAAATGTGTTCAGAAACTCAGCTGTGTGACATGCATAATATGCACCTAAATTCCCAACAAGAAACCACAGCATCACCTGAGCAGATGATCCATTTCAATCCTCCCTGCAAAACAAACAAATTCCTATCTCTAAGAGGATTTGTCCTGGAGAACTGTCTCCTTTCTGAGTGCTTGGAAGTGCCAGATATCCACATCTCCATCCAGACTCGCTGACAAGCACTGAAAAGGGACATTCCAATGACAGGCTAAAAGCAGCAGGTGGGAAAGAGATTGCTTAACATAGATCCAGGCAGGAAGAGAGATGCCTTCCCAGCTGAAGCTCTCTCCTGGAGAACCTCTTTCATCAGGCATGAATGACTGATACTTAGCAGCTAATAAATATTTATTAGGTAAGAGCTAAATAACTTTTAATAGCTCATATATTAGTTTTCACCATATAAATAAGAATGTTTTAACAATATGCACTGTGATGCATAGACTAACGTGGTTAATTCATATGCTGAAAGCCCCGAGTAACATTGATTTTTCAAAGATAAAATGCATAAAATACAAGTACTTTACTTCTTACATGAGCGTAACAAAGCAGTACCTGATTTGCTGGTGTGGCAGGAGGAGCTAGAAATTCCTTAAATTATGCTGAAGTATTACCATTACAGCCATACCAGTTTGTGCATTTTTATGTAAGTTCAGATGTCAAATACCACAAGGGGAATCTGTGCTTTTTTCACCCAAATAATCAGCTCCAACTTGCCACGCTGTCCCACTTCTTCCTTAACTTTCACAAGAGCTACAAAAGAGCACCTTCACTTCCCCAGCTCATCTTTCAGAAGTCCCACAAATAAATCCCCACCATTACCTTCACCCTCATCTCTCACATTACTTGCAACACTATCATGCTTCCCTGATACAGCACTGGTTTGGAGGAGGTGAGCAGCTCAGGGACTCGAGAGACACATCAATTCCTTCGCCCTCTGGTAGCTGTGCTGGGAGTGACCAGGTACCATCAGTGCTTTCCTTGGCTCTCAGGCAGCATAGAGCACAGAACTGACTGTAGTCACATCCTCCATGTAACAAAAACCAACAAAAACAAGAGTAGAAGGAATCAAAAGTTACAGCAAGCAGATTTTCTTGAGTATTTTTCCTCTTTTTCCGGGAAAGTTGCCTCTCTCCCATCCACTGCTGCAGCTACTTCCAAAACATGCATAATTTAATGGAATGGAATTAGTTAATTGTTGTAAGCAGCCACAGAATGGTTTTCACCATGTAAAATCACACTGACTCTTCTCTCTTTCCTTGTGTCTCTCCATCTTTCTCAGTGCCCTCCATATTCACAAGAGATTAGCAGCAGTAGTGCAGCATTACACCATCCCCTCTCCCAAAGTTTCACCAGAGCTTGACACTTTTCATTACTTGAGGGAAGATCCCTCTAAACTGGAAACACAAACACCCAAACAATCTCAGTTAGCAGCAGTTTCAGCTCACAGGTAAAAAGTGAAAAGAAGTTGGTACTCAGCTACCTTTTTCTCCACACAAAATTCGGACACCCCACTGGAGTTCCAGGCTACTTCATACCTAACTTGTGCTAATCTTGCTAGAAATCCAGAGTTTTTACTGTGCATCAATCCAGGCCATTATCATAAAATTAAAAAAGAATTTTGAATTCATGAAATATGAAGGAAAAATAGTTGGATTTGGTATCTGTGGTATTTTCCAAGACTGCCTGGAATTGCAATCACGGTAAAAGGGTATGACAGGGCAGATCCATAGATATTCTCAAAATTAGGCTCCTTACCAAAGTACATATTTACTTGTTTGACTGTGATGCTGCCAAAAGACATGTTGTCCTTTTGGAAAATGTCATCCATTTCACAATTTTCCCAAAAATACTCTTTCCTATGCTTTTGTGAACATTCTAGTATGCAAACACAAGCATCAAAAATACAAGAAAACCAAGTGTCACAGACTGCCAGAGTTTCTTAATCAGAGGCTGCTTCTCCCAGCATTAGAAAAAAAAAATTGTGCTCTGCTTGGCAGGCCAACATATTATTTTAAGTAAGTAGAAGGACTGAAAGTCTCCCTTCATCTCCCAAACCCCAAGAGAAAATGGAGGAGTTATTTCCAAAGCATGTACTCAATGACGACCCAGTGGAGCTTATTCATTTTGGTCAGGCTTCGTAAGTCCTGCACCAACACCTAATAAACACACTGCCTTCTTCTGATGCCTCTTACATTGCCAGTAGGAGAGGATTAAAAATAATTATGGAAAAAGAAAACAAAACAGCCCTAAAAAATTCTTACTGAAACAACTCTCCCTTTAATTTCCTTGGTTTGTTCCCTCTCCCTTGGAAATTGGTGTCACCTCATGCAAGAAGTCAGCCTGACAGTTTCCACCTCTACTTGTATTTTAAAGCAAAAGAACCTCAAGAATTTGGACAAGAGAGGAGTGCAGGATCTCTGCTGCACAAGCAGGGACTTGGCACATGCCACCCATCCTCCTGCAAAGGTTCAGGTTATATAGTCCCCGGGAGAGTCTGTACGCATCACTTAGTCTTCTGCTCATGACAGATTTGTTATTGGGGCACCTAGTGCTCCAGACCTTCTAAGAGTAAAAGTCTTGAGGTACCAAACTTGTTTGTCAGATCTTCATGCTTCTTTACTGCTGAGTAGTTTCTCTGCTTCAAAATGCACATCTTCCAACAGGCTCTGCAGAGCACAGGCTTCACTTAAGTCAGGTGTGACAGAGAAAGATAAAAAGAAAAACTAGGTGCTTTGAAATAGCCAAGCAGCTGCAAGCCAGAAAATACAAAGTTCATGCTCTATCAATACCTTAACTCTTACGCTGTTTCTTTGCCCTGACTGGAGCATCAGCACTGCTCAGAGCATGCTCTCAACTTTGCGAACATTTCACGTCATTGACCACAATGAAGTGATACATTCTACTCCATAATCTGGAGAAGCTCCTGTGCTCAGGGAAAGGTGAGGTTTCCAGTCACACTGGCAGCCCAGTGGCACAGGACAGCTGCACAGGGGAGCAGGGAAGGAGCCTCCTGCAAATATATTAGTTGGAGGCTGCCCAGGAGGCTGCCCAGCTTCCCTCCTGCTGCAGCTCCACCTGTCTCAGGCTGTTACAGCCGTCTATTAAAATACACTCAGTGAAACTCCTGGTACATTTTATGACACTTGTGTGAGTCCAGTTTGACTTGGATGATTTTCTCATCATCCTTTCACTCCTTGTTCTTGCCTTTCCTAACCAGAAAGGGGATGTGGCAGTTGGCATGTCACAGCTAAAGCAACGCTTGCCGTGCAGTGCAGCTCAGCAACTAGATTACTCTTGGCTTTAACCCCCGCAATTTTTAAGTCTCTCATCCCTGCTGTTTCTACAGATTCAGACCTCCCCATTCAATGTCCCTTTCTCTGATGTTGTCTGTCACATGAGACCTTTCCTCAAAGGCCTAGGAGAAGGTCCCTCTGCCTCAAAGGAAACCATGTCTTAGAGCTCTCTGGCTGCTCTGGGAGTAAGGCTCTGGCAGACCAAAGACTAATCCCAAGACTGGTTCTTTCTGAAGGGACAAATATTAAGAAAAGGCTTTGTACCACAGGATGATTCCCAAAACTTTACTCACAATCCCGCAAAGCCCAGGACCAGCATATTCTCACGGTCCGATTTACCTTATTATTTTACATAAACTTCTTCCCTACACAGGCTTGCTCTTCATTATTGGAAACAAAATGCAAGCAAACCTCAGCAAGGTATTTTTGTGGGTTCTTTCTCTGTGGCTAAGACACCTATAGGAGTTATTGTTAAAAATAAAATAAAATAAAATAAAATTCTTAGAAGGGAGGTAAAAATACAGCTCAGAGAGGACTCTCATAGCCTGCTCCTCAAACACAATACTCCTGCAGCACATCAAGGCTATTTCCTGTAGCACCTCCCATTTTTCACTCCTGAGTATCTCAAAGTGTGTCAGCTTAAGTCGCCAAAGAAAGAAGTGGTTACTTAAGGGCAAGTGTAAATACCTTGGAAGAGGTGGGAGGGAGAAAAGGGTTGGGTTAACAGGTTGCTCACCGCGCAGAGTATGAAGAAGTCAGGCATCCACACAGCAGCTGCTGAGCCAGATAATCCTCTCCCCCTGTGCCAGGCTCAGCACCTACAGTGGCTGCACAAGCACCTCAGGGAGAAACTGCTTCCCTCCTTGCACTGCAGCCCTTGAAAATGGTCATTAGCTCATGCGCACATTTGCACTCTTTGGGTAGCAACACTCAAAATGTTCCCCTCTGGTACCCATGGAGAGAGATTAGCACTCCAGTATTTCATTAGCTGAGACTGCTAAGTGTTCCACCAACTTGTGGAAAGACTAAAAGCTCCGAGGTTAAGGTATTTGGTGAGGCTCTGTCGGATGGTTTGGGATATTTTGTTTCAGCACAGCATAAGGAAAACAGCTGTCACCTTGATGATAGTGCCCTCGGTAACCTGATACTTCAACTTAGTCCCGACTTAAGCCGGCTCCCCTCCATCTGAACGAGCACAGTTACTGATCACTTAAACAGACAAACAGTGATTTGCACAAAATAAGTTTTGAAGTGAGGCTGTAGATCAGAGGAGCAACTTGCATCCCCCATCCCCATCCTTCCCCTGTCAGGGAGGAGAACACAAAGGCTTCCAAGAAAAAACGAAGAACAGGGAGAAATGCCAAACTACAAAGTTTGGCTCTCCACATTCACTTTGCACAAAACAAAGGGGATGAGGGATGCAGTGCTCAAATCATCCAATTCTGCTTAAACGCTTCGTTTGTGTGTTCCAGTGCTGTTCAAACAGGCACAGCTTATGAGTCAAAAATGGAGTTAGCATCCCTGATACAGTGACACTTTTCCATCCCAGACCAGTCACCTCCAGGTTTTTCCTTGAATTAAGGTCTGGCCAAGACATGTCAGCAGTCCAGCATCCCCTTCCTGCCAACAGCACTGCCAATACTTCGGTCACTCACAAGCAACTCCTCCCCACCCCCTCTTTTTCACTGCCTTGAGCCGAGTGAGCAGAAGGATTCCTGAGGGTGGGCAACGGCCCAGAGCTGGCCCAGTTTTTCACCTACCTTTTCTTCTGCTCTTGGATTTTGTACTTGCAACATGAGACTGATGAGCAGTGCCAATGCTAACAGTTACCTGGCTTGCCTGATAGTACAAAAGCAGCAGGAGGGAAAGAAAAAGTCAGTCTAATGAGGTTGGAAGCACAAGAGATTGCAAAGAAAAAGAGCACATAAATAACTTCAGGTATAAATTACAATTAAGTGCACTATAGTTACCATCTACTGTGCAGTATTGCTCAGAAATACCAGTGGCATGAGTTAAAACCCCCCACACTGAACAAAAAGCAACATTTCTTGTAGGAAACTGGTAGTCTTACATCACCACTGCGGTGATAATGGCATGAGAAATTGTAAAAGTGGCAAGTCAGATACAATTTAACAGCTCTCAGTTCACGATGTTTTGTTTGTTTTTGTCTTCAATAAAAACAATCTACACCTACACAAACAATAAGGAGCACTACTCATCCCTATAGCATGCTTCATTGTGCCACTGTTGAAAAAACATACTTATTTTTTACCCATTTTATTTGAAGACAAAAGTCCATTAAGACATAGTGTCATCACATCTGCTTTGAGTTATCAAAGGGAAAGTCAAATTACTTATGCTATATGCATTAATTGATAAATTTATATAGCTCCGTGGACAATGTTTTATAATGCAATGATTTATTTCCCTGGAAAGCAAACTTTTATTTATAAGTTGCTTTATGTTTTAGAGGTGTTCACTGAAATAGAAGTTCAGCATAATTGAAGCCTTTACTCATCAATACAGCCACCACTGAGCTTCAGACTTTGTAATTAATCACAGAAAGATCCAGCAAATAAAAAAAAAGTCTTAAGGGAAGCTAACTGACAACTGCAAAATTCAGGAGAATGACCTGTCTCTGCTTAGTTGAACATCTTTTCTGTTCAGCTGCATGCTATATTTACCACTTGGCCTGTAAGGGCTGCTTTTATTCAAAAGCTCTGCAGTAAAATATACATACATGTATGCAATGAAGACTTTATCACTGAAACCTTCTGCAAGAAATTAGGGGAATGAGAAAGGCTCACACACTTCCGCAGCAAAATTAGGTCAGGATGCCTTTGAACAGCTCCATTTGAAGGCTATGCCAGACTTCAGATCAAATACTTTTTAGTGCATTAGACCAAACGGCTCAAGAGATGAACTTCTATACTGCTGATAATTATTACTGGTACTATGCATGGCTCCTTCCCTCTCCACCTGTGGATAATTATAAATAGCCTAGATTTTCCAGTCCCTGACATATGCCTCTCTGTTAATAGCACTTCCAAAACCTATCCCTTATAACCATGGGTCACACATTTCAAACGCAACAACCACATAACTTTGTGCAGACTGGGAAATCATTACTTGCTCCACATATTTAGTCTTAACTAAATGCTGCCTGAATATGCAGGTACAGTTAAGTGACTTTAGCATCCTGGTAATTAATGATGTGAAGTGCCAAGCTGGCAATTCCGATGCAAACCTGCCTCTACCCTTGGTGCCTACATACATCCCTGAACTGTGCAACCAGGGAGCAGCACTGCCAATGGCTCCGTCACCTCCTGATGAGGCCGATGCTCTCCTCCATGACAGCTCCTGCTCTTGATGGACTTCATGGCAATCTCTAAGTAAAAAATAGTCCAGTAGCCAAGCTGGGAGGGCAAAGGACAAAAAAATGTCCCTAGATATATAAATCACTTAATTATATACCTCTTCCCCATTCAGCTTTTCTGCTTATACCCTGGGGAATGGACAATAGAGCTGACAAATCCCAGTCATGGTTGTGTAAATTTTCATTAATAAATCAATCCATAAATAAACTACAACAATGCACAAACCCCAAAACTACTTCATCGAGGCATTCACAATTTTAAGTCTCTAAAAATTCAGACTCTCACTGGGTTTTTAAAGCTCTTAAAATTCACAGCTGAATTCACTCTAGCAAGCTTGGCCCTTGGGAGGGGTTGTTAAGATACACAGAAACATCCTACTCGAGTTTCCTACTGCTCCTTGTTCTGCTCTCCTATTAGGTGACACTACTAATTGTACAGCTGCTACAGCTAGCTGCCAGGGACTGCTCTAAGGAGGTTTTCCAATTAGATTAGCTGAATTAAATAACGAGAGAGAAAAAGAGATTAGCTTTTTCTGTGCGTCTCTAGGAAGCCACAGAGAAATCCCCAAAAATACTCTTGCTAATCCTCCCTTAGGACCCCTTCATCTCTGATCACAAATACAGAAATGCCATGTGAGCTACTCTACTAGGTGAGAACTGTGCCAGCTTTTACTGCCTGTACAGACACAAGCTTCATGTCAAGGGATCCCACCTACTTTTCTTAAGACTGACAGCATCTGCCAGAAGTTTTCTCCTCAGTCTTCCTCACATTCCTCAAGTCAAATACCTTTACCCGTGTAACCCTGTGGAGGCAAGATCCTCAGATGTTATGTGAAATAGCAAGATATAACACAGCAAAGAGGCATCACAGAGACTTCTATCTCTCTATTATGGAACCATCACACTTTTTCCCCAGAGTAAGGTTGTTGGGGTTTTTTGTTGTAATCCAGAGCTGCCTAATTCTTTCAGTGCAGATAGTCAGAGAAAAATAAACAAACAAACAAACAAAAAAACCCCTCCCTCAAAATAAAATCACTGGCACACGACATCAGTAGCACTACAAAATAATTCACACGCTCAGACTTCTTTAACCCACCAACAAGATGTACAGTTCTCAAAGTGTCAGGAAATCTTCACCACTATTAAGTTTATCTGGCTCTTGGTATGTGACAATATATGTCACCAGGCAGATGGAAGACCAGTTCCAGATGTCCACAGGAGAAATTGACATCAAGATGCCAAGTCACCGGCTTTTGGTTAAGTAGGAGAGATATGGTCAAGAAGGCAGCTTTAGCATAAGCACACAACCTGAACCAGCCAAAGGCAGAGTAAGCTTTTCAGGTTGTGAATTACAGTAAGAACAGGAATAAAAGGAAAGATAATTTCCCTTTTCTAATGCCCTACCATTGCAAAACAGCCAAGAAGTGGCATTTTCATCACAGCAGTACTGTAAAGAATATTGTCTCCAGCCATTTTAGACATGGTGCTCCTGTGTTAGCAGGAGATTAGAAGTTCCCTACATCAGGGAGCCCCAACATGGTAGTACATCTGCCTCTCCACCCCAGCAGAAGGGCTGTTTATTATTGAGCCTGAGCCTCACCAAAGGCAAGGAGATTTCCCTTGCAGACACAGCCCTGCTCTTCAATAGCACATGTCTGCTTGGGCTAAACAGCACTAGAGAGAAAAGCATTTGCAATAGGCAGCATGACTGGAGACAACCAAGTTCTACTCAACTTTAAGGCACTGTCTCCTCCAGCACCTGCACATCTCAAGGAGGTAAGTCTGTTTTTAACAGCTGGCCATGGTACCTACTTTCCTCACCTTCAAACCCTGCACAGTCAGGCCATCAAACAATAATGAGGTATCCAAACAAGTTCACGATTCTTCACTATTTGAGACTGTTAAATGGTATGTTTTGATAGTCAGTTATCAGATTTGCTCCTTCTTCCAATGCCCTCATGCCTCTCCTCCCCTCTGCACACCAACAGGTGCTCTAATGCTGCTCTGCAGGAAGGACCACAGCTCCTACCAGAAGAGCAAAAACCCCCTCACTGTTTGCCACAGGGCTTCATTTCCCACATCCTGCTCACTGCCAAACTCTCTAGAAATTTCTGGAGATCTCTGTCATGTCGTCATGCAGCAGACAGACATGTCCCGACAGCATTTTGGTCAAGAGGAAAAGACAAATTCAACTGCAATATGGACAGACAATTTCAGTTGAGCCAGGAGTCCATTCAGGTCACAACAGCTCCGGTATGACCTCCCAGCCTGGCCAGGTCAGGTACAAGCCTATGCTAACCACTAATCACAGTTTTTCCCTTTGGAACAAAATTTTTCCAACTCCTTTACATTCAGCAGTGATGACCATGCCTGTCCCCTTACCAGGATCTTGAGGGCAGACAAAAGGCTGCACTGGAAAAATAAAACCAAAAGCACCTGTGGGAGCTATGGGGGATCAACTCGTAGTTATGGAGGAAAGTTTATGAAACTGTTGCATTAAATTGCAAGTGAAGAAACAGATGAGAACCATTTTCAAAGAGCACCTTCTGTTTAAGGCTTTTTTTCCTGGTAAGTAAGGTCAGAGAAGCTGCTCCTTTCACACTAATTCAAGTCAAGAGAATTATTAAGACAATTTTGAGAGCAATTTTGTGCTCTTTATTTGACTAGGAGTCCTGCTCATGTTCTGTGGGCCATTAATTTTCCTGACACTTGAAAAACATACTGCCTTTTATAAAAGACACACGTAACACTACAAAAAATTTAAACATACATAAATAGAGCTATATGAATAAAGTTTTATATCAAACACATATACACACAGAGTTTCAAAGACCTTCCAAGCTAGAACTGCAACAGCTGGAGAGAGTCAGTGCTGAATGCTCTGTGAACACACAATTGTGAACACACAATTTCAAACGTATCCCAATAAGTTTTGTGATATTTTTGATGTTACAATCAAAAAAATCAGCCTTTATGGATAAGAAATAATCAAAGAACACGTCTGGAATATTATAAACAGCCTCACCAAAGAGAAAATTTTAGAATATATACATGGCACCTTATTACCTTTTTCTATCTATCTCCAGGACTAGCCAACTTTCTTGTTCTACCACAGAGAAGACTTGTGAGTCATACATGCTACAGATGCTTAAGACACAAATTATTCTAAAGCATTAATATTCTAACATTGCATGCTGCCACAGCAGTTCTTTAAAACTTTTCACCTTCTCACACTGAGACTTACACAAGTCCATAACTAACACAACCAGATTTCACATACCCTGCTCATGGATGTTTCTTCTCCCTGCTGGACAAACACTTTCCTTCACCATGTTTGCACTAACGTTAACTAATGGCAAGTACCAAGTGCCTCTGAGCTCCCAACTGGGAGCAGATGCAATTCAACAGCCAGGACAGGACCTGAATGTTCTGCAATCCCCCCTCCACAAAAACAACTCAGAATCTTGCTTCTTGGCAACATTATCTTATGCACATCCTTGCTGCAGGAATTACGCATTATTATTATTATTATTTATAGGACTAAGCCATACCTATTTTTATTTATACGATGCCACAAATTGATATTCAACGGAAGCTCAACTTTTGCATGTCCCAATGATGGTGTGTTTCCATTACGCTGAGCTACCTTAACCTTTCTTTGTTTCCCTTGCAGGTTTTCATTTTAAATAGTAAGAACACCATCAATGTCACACCTCCATGCCCGCATACTTGAATGTAGAACTGCACAACACTTGAAAGGGATTTGAATGGAAAGGCTTTGTGCAGGCTTTCACCAGGTAATCAGGTTAAGTGACACACTTGTTCTGAGATCTCCACATCCAGAGTGAACACAGATAAAGAACCCAGCAAAGGAAGAATCTGCCTCCTGGACATCTCTCATCTCTGTAGCCTGAAAGATATGCCATGCATTCAAACCCATTATTAGCCTTCCCCTGCAGACCCCAGTCCTAAAAGCAAAGAAGACTCAGCTTTTAAAGCCAAAATATATGAAATGCCTGGGGTTTGGCCCAGGTGCTGTGTTCATGCACCTGTTACTGCAGGTACTGTAGAGTCACCACAACTAGAATTAGCTCACCACAACTAGCTCAGTCCAGGGAAAGAGGAGAGCTTGCTGCTACTTCTATAATTAATGGAAGGGCAGGAGAAGATGTAGCAGAGAGGATCCTGGGGAAAAGTAGGAGAGAGGACAGATCTAGTTAGGTTATTCATTCATGTGGCTGCAAGTACAATACATTTTTTGTTCTCTCTTGAAACATCCTTGGTCTTGAGGCTACACTAGTCATACATCCAACTGCTCCCCGACAAGTACTTCACCTCAGGCCATATTACTTTAGCAACACTGTTGCCTACAGCTCTGTGAGAGTTAGTCCAGAGAGACAGTGACACTTGCAAAACACACTTCAAAATACAGAGATGGCTCACTTCACACTGACCTGAAAGGTGACAAGTGACCTCCATTAGTGTTGAAGCACCTCTAGAGAAAATTATGCTTTATTATGGTTAATCAAACAGGGACAAAATATGTCTGACAACATATTTAAATACAGACAATACATTCTGGTTGTTACTCACAATACTGGCTTCTGAACATTTTTATTCCATTCCCACATATACCATAGACTGTTTGACCTTCTGCAAGTCCCTTTGTCTCCTTACCATTAATAAAAGCACAACGTATTTATCTTCATGCTCACAACTCAAACACAGCCAAACAGGTTTTTATGTGAACTTTCCCAAACCAATTCACCTTGGGAACAAAACAGTTCAGCTCAGAAGGGAGACTTCTGAAGAAGTTGTTTATCTATAAACTAAAAATAGTGATTTAACATGGACCATCCAGTTCAGGCTTTAGTTAAGCGAAGCTTACATGACATTACACTCTAACAGCCTACCTACAAACAAGGTCAATTTCTGCAGATTCATCACTGCTCTATTAGTCATTATTTAACTTTAAATGAAACCCCTACTTGAGACAGCAACAAAAATAATTTGTTCAGCTCAAATGCACTTACTGCAAATGGTTGTTAAATGCTATGTTTTCTCCTAGTGCAATCAGTTTTCCAATACTTTTGAGGATTACATGTATTTTGTGTTTCTGCCTAAATATCTAGCATGCTTTTGAAAGCATCCCCTAGGGGTGAACTAATCAAGAAAACAACATACAGAGAACTGTCATTATTACAGGGTCAAACACTAATGCAGTCTTTACTCAAGAGATTGCAAATTATACTTCAATGTGAGCAGAAGAAATCTTGTTCCCAAATCACTGAATAGTGTCATGTAACCTATGAATAAATTACTAGTCCTGAAAAGATTAAAGATAGCAGTTTATTGCTGTCTTGTAAGCATGAACCACAGATAACCAAACAACAGGATGTTCACAGGACACCCTCCAGTAATTCTCTCAAGCTTGCTACAACACAGTAAGCAAAGCAACTTGAATGTTCACACAACTTGTGCATCCTCTCTCAAATGCATCAGCACAGAGGGCATCTTTATGACTTACAGTCAAGTAGGGTCTTATATGGGTCCTCAAATAAGCTTGCCAATCTCAAACACAACATTTCTGTTAAAAATCACAGTCAGTCAAATCTCTTCAGAAGACAAAAGAGCACTTTTCCGTAACTAGACAAGAGCTCTTTGTTCAGCCACTGGGCCTTACTAAAGCCTGCAATTCTTTGCCATAGGCAAAATGTTTAAACTGCTCAATGGCAAAAGTCAATGTGGTGAGAAAATGTAATTAGTACATGCCATCCATATGTCTCTTCTTGAGATTTTTATAAAGACAACTGGCCATGAGGAGCAAGGCAAATGGAGAGCTCAAAGAATTGGCTGTTCTGCAGGGAGGACCGAGCTCTTCCCAAAGCTCAGGACTCCCTGCCAAAACACGATGTTCCTCACCACGGATAGCAGGTAGTTCACCATGCTCCCTGGGTGCATTAGATAATGGCTTTGTGCTTGACATAGGACTTTCAATAACTTGCACCTCTACTAGTCGAGAAATTAGGTCTTTATCATCATCCCGAGATTATGCTTAACTTAGGACCACAGAGACTTAGACCCATCAAACCTCCAAGCAAATCCAAGACTTACAGGTCATTCCCCAGAGTCCACCATCTTTATCCCATTAGCTGCAGCAACTGTCTCAAACCTACCACAGATGTGTTATCTGCCCAAGAACCACAATCACAGTACCCAACTTCAAACCCTAAGATATTTGTCCTGACTTGCTCCTGAAAACAATGCTCTCATCTACTTCCTCGATAAAGATCTAGGAAAAAATGCAGAGAAAACAACTCTGCATTTTAGACCTGAATAATAAGTCAGTTCCAATGCAGACCTCAGGACTAAGATCTTAAAAAGAAGAACTTCTTCAGTGTTGGATCAAGAATCATCTGTTCTTTAATTTTCAAAAGATAAGGTAACCTGAGAGGGAAACCTATTTCCAGAAAGTGGGTCCTGAGAACATCCATCTAAGGGGCAGCTATGATACCCGAGACTGGTGGCAAACCCCAGAGCTCCACAGAATTTCCAATGCATGGCCGTGCAGGCAGTTGTTGTATGGGAGAATCCAGATGTTTGGCCAGAGCAAGGGAAGCAGCCATGGCAGATGCTGCTGGCTGCTTTCAGGTGCTGCCAAGCCACAGAAAGGAATGGACAAGTATTTATTAATTCTACAGTGAGAAGAAAAAGCTCATGTGAATTGGGGAGGGGTGGAAATAAATCAGATTGAAAAGGCTTCTTCCTTTCTTTGGAACGCATTTGACAATGCAAATTTAACATGCTTAGGTGGCATTTTAGATTTATATGCCGTGTGTGTCTCTCCTATCTCTTCAGCTCTTCTTCTCCCCTAATTACTATCTCCAAAGTCTTACAGCCTTTTTCAAAAAAAACATTCCTCCTCTCCAACAGACTATCAATTTTCCAAATTCCAAAACCAAAGCAACCATTAGAAACAAATGAAGGAAAATTACAGCATCACACTTCTAAAATACTAAATACTTCTGAAAAATATTACCCTTGAGTCATCCTTCAATAATTATTTTTTATGCCAACAACTCAGTGCTCAGATGCTTACAGAGGAAATAGACCAATCAGCTGATGCCCCAGCACTCTGTTTTATTGAAAGCTCAAAACCCAACCCCCCACACATGCAATGCTGACATGAAGGTCTCCAGACTCCAAGGAGAGATGTGATTAACCTTTTTTGAGGAGAGCAGCACCATAATGCTGCAGTAGACAGCACAACCTGCTAGCCAGCACAGTTTCTCAACATGCAGTTGGGCATGCAGAGATCAGACTGTCATACAAGCTCTGGAAAACCATTTGTCCCACTGCTGCAAACTAGAACGAAACGGAGAAGTTTATCAGCCTCTTCCGAAAGGGAGCTGACAACTACAGCTGGATACTTGGCACTGCTCTCTGGTGCTATTAAAATCAGCAAAAGCTGACTCCCAACATCATCAGAACTGAACCTAACCTTTTAAAAGGCACATTAGGCCTCTCACTCACAGTTTTCCTTTTATTTCCAGTAGTTTTGTGCCGTTATCTTTTCCACTCCTATAAGCAAACCAAGAAACTTTCAAGGTAGCTAAAAAGCACAATTTTTGCCATTCAGCACACCCTAGGTGACTCTCCCATGTCCTTCCAGGCCCACCCGGGCTACCAGAACCCACTCTAATCTGACATCTCACCACACACTGCACTGATGGCAGCAAAGCACTCCACATGCCCTGGCTGAAATCCACGAGCTTTGATGTGGGCAGCGCTTGCCACCATGTGCAGACTGGCACAAACAGGTCAGATTCCCTCCCACCCTCTTCATCACAGCCATGTCCTCAAACAGCTGCTCCTCCAGGGGAGCTGGCATGGCACAGCAGAGCACATCTGCGGTGTGACAGCCCATGTCAGGGCACACAAAGCATGCACCCAGCACAGGCAAACCACTCCTTGATTCAGCAGCAGGTCTCACTTCCAGTACATTTTAACACAGCTCTGACATCTACTTGGCCCACCCCAATAAAAATGTTTGTTGGTTGTATGGAACAAACACAGTTCCCGGAACTCACTGCTTTAGGAAACAAAATCTGTTGCCGCTTTTCTCTCCTGTGTTCAAAAAACTACTGGATAATTTACTCCATCAGAAATGAGAGAGATTTTTACCTTACGGCTTTGCCTAGATAATAATAGTAAATAACGGAATCAAACAAAGGAGAAGAAATTTTGAGCCAAATCCACTTGATAGTGCTCTGCAGAACTCGTAGGGTTTTACTTAAGCATCCATATAAAATTCCTCTTATGACCAAGACAGCCTTCTGCAGAAAGGACAGATCTGGCATCTGTCTTTTCCTGAAGACTGGTCTACAAAATCCTACCTTAAGGGACCATGAAGCTGCTGCCAGGCACAGTTAAAGGAAAAAGAAGGGGGAGGTGAAAGAAAAGGAAAAAGACCAACCTTTTTCACTTTTCCAGTCAGTCCCTCCACAACTTCCTGGCAGCAGCAAGGGCACTGCAGCAGAGCCATGCAGGCTCCCCGCGCCTCACTCCTCCTGCTGCCCCCCAAACCACACTGCCCCGGTATGCCCCAACAACCCGCCTCATGCTGCCGTAGCGTGTTCATCCTAAGGCAAAACCCCATCAAACTTAATACCTTACTAATTACTGTGGCAGTTTAATAGTACTCCACCATCAGAGAACTTTGTAATAACATTTCTATAAAATTAAAGTATATTGTACTTCATTAGCAAAGGGTGTTTCCGCAGCACAGTTATACTTAGTGGAAACTGAAGTCGGTGTTCTACCCGACCCTTCTTAATTAGCCCGTAAGAAAAGTGTTTTGCAACTGTATCCTCAGAAATCTCTAATGATGAGCCAGATTTCACAAAGGCTGTGACTTGGCTAATTTATACAATAGCTAGAGAACTTCAAAAGTTAACCCAAGCTAGTGACATTATTTAGTTCAGTGAAGCGGCTCATTTTAATTGGATTAAATTGTCATGGTTTTTTAATTTCATATTGAAACCTCAATTTATCATTTCCTAATATTTGCCCAAACACTGCAACAGTGTCATTTGCATGCCACTTCCCTCAAGACAATCTCAGATTCACAGATGGAAAGGACCAAAAACCCTCTGGCCGGTCCTTGCCGGCTCCGTGCCGCGAAACGGTGGGAGCGTTCGCCGAAGCGAAGCTTTCCCGAGGTACAAATCCCGGCAACCGAGCTAATTGCATTACAGAGAGGGCCCAGTTAGCGAATACACTTGTGGCGCGGAAAAAGTGTAAACAGCAGCATTATCCCGAGCGCCTCCCGGCAAACCCGTGGGGAAGGGCCGGCCGGGACAGGGGCGGCCTCGGACTCCGCGGAGCCGGCCCGGGGACTGCCCGGTGCCGGGGGCCGGATGGTGCCGGGGATGGATGGGAGGCGCGCAGCCCTGCGCACTCGCGCATAGAGAGGCGCAGCAGCGCGGCATATCCCAGGGTTTGGGGGAGTCCTGAGCCGCGCAGCCAAGGGGAGTTACTGCGTTTTTTCTCTTTTTAGCAACCGGCCGGGGACGATGTATTTTGCCAGGAGAGGCTCCTGCCTCCCCTCCCGCGGAGCCGGGGGTAGGCGCCGTGGTCCTCGGGCGGCCNGGTGGGTGGGTGTCAGGGTCTCTTTTTCTTTTCTCTTGGGCGGGGGGAATGGTGCCTGCTGCTTGCAGAGCGTTCAGCCATCAACAGATGCCCGCGGCGAGCCAGCCCAATGCCCCGGCGGGCGGCGGTGGCANATTACTGTGGCAGTTTAATAGTACTCCACCATCAGAGAACTTTGTAATAACATTTCTATAAAATTAAAGTATATTGTACTTCATTAGCAAAGGGTGTTTCCGCAGCACAGTTATACTTAGTGGAAACTGAAGTCGGTGTTCTACCCGACCCTTCTTAATTAGCCCGTAAGAAAAGTGTTTTGCAACTGTATCCTCAGAAATCTCTAATGATGAGCCAGATTTCACAAAGGCTGTGACTTGGCTAATTTATACAATAGCTAGAGAACTTCAAAAGTTAACCCAAGCTAGTGACATTATTTAGTTCAGTGAAGCGGCTCATTTTAATTGGATTAAATTGTCATGGTTTTTTAATTTCATATTGAAACCTCAATTTATCATTTCCTAATATTTGCCCAAACACTGCAACAGTGTCATTTGCATGCCACTTCCCTCAAGACAATCTCAGATTCACAGATGGAAAGGACCAAAAACCCTCTGGCCGGTCCTTGCCGGCTCCGTGCCGCGAAACGGTGGGAGCGTTCGCCGAAGCGAAGCTTTCCCGAGGTACAAATCCCGGCAACCGAGCTAATTGCATTACAGAGAGGGCCCAGTTAGCGAATACACTTGTGGCGCGGAAAAAGTGTAAACAGCAGCATTATCCCGAGCGCCTCCCGGCAAACCCGTGGGGAAGGGCCGGCCGGGACAGGGGCGGCCTCGGACTCCGCGGAGCCGGCCCGGGGACTGCCCGGTGCCGGGGGCCGGATGGTGCCGGGGATGGATGGGAGGCGCGCAGCCCTGCGCACTCGCGCATAGAGAGGCGCAGCAGCGCGGCATATCCCAGGGTTTGGGGGAGTCCTGAGCCGCGCAGCCAAGGGGAGTTACTGCGTTTTTTCTCTTTTTAGCAACCGGCCGGGGACGATGTATTTTGCCAGGAGAGGCTCCTGCCTCCCCTCCCGCGGAGCCGGGGGTAGGCGCCGTGGTCCTCGGGCGGCCGCTCGGCCGCGGGGCGCCGCGGCAGCTCCCGGCGCTGGGCCGGGATGGGTACAAAGCCCCGCTCTCGGACCCAGCTCCACGCCGCCGTCCCTTTGGGCGCCCCACGGCAGCCAAGCAGCCTCGCCTCCTCCGGGGAGGCAGGGAAAGACGCACCGACGGGGCTCCAGGGCCGGCAGGCGGCTGAGACGTCGCAGCAAACTTCGGCTGAGGTTCGCTGGAGGGCGGCAGGGTGCTCTGCTCTGCCAGGGTGATCCGTTCGGCTTCGTGGGGTGGGTTTTTTTCCGGGGGGTGGGTGG